>JASTWK010000838.1:0-73360 GCA_030770225.1 Temnothorax unifasciatus
AACCTTCAAAATTATTTAATATAAATAATTTAAAGTTAGCGTGTTGAACCTTCCTTTGCTGTGATCACAGCCTTAAACGCCGTGATATAAAATCAACTAATAGCCCGGGAGGTAACGACACAAAAGTATCAGCGATTTGATTAGTCTTGGAATAAAGTAATTTCTCTTGTTTTAATAGTGTTGTTGATAAAATGCAGAGTCTGGCTGCGCTGTCTCGCTGGAATGGGCGTTGCGGCGCCCTTGATCTTGTCGTAAAAACACTTATGTTGGAAGAATTTGATTAGTGCTGAGCTTTTATATATTTATTGTTTTTTGTATAAAGAAATGTTTTAGAAGAGTCTGGCATGCAACTGACACTGGAAAATGAGTCTGGCATCCTCCCAAAGTCGTTGTAAAAAGTCGATTTGTAGAATCATTTGATTAGAGCTGTAACTTGTTAAGATGGTAGTTTAAATATAGAAAATTATAAAAAAATAAGTCTGGCTACTTGTACTGGCTGGAAAATTGGTCTGGCACTCCCTTTAAAGTCGTCTGCACGAGCGCGCCGGTATTCGGTAGCTCGTTGCTCGCCGTATCTCTAAATATTATTAACGCATTAATTATTGAAAAAAATTTTACTTGTCCAAAAGGAAAAACGTAAACGATTTCGTGCTTATTAGTAATGGAATAATGTGTAATTAATTATGTAATAATCAGAAATAAAGTAATTTAAAAATAAAATTATATTTTAAAGTAGTTCAACATTATGCAAGTATACGCTTATAAAAAATCAATTAACTTTATTTATTAAAATTATTAATTTATTTATCTGGATAATCTGTAATCAAACTTTCAATTTCTGAACTTTTATTTTCATCATCGGTGAGCTCGGTGTTGTCGGTATCGTCATCGGATTCTTCTTCGATTTCCTTTGACTGAGTACGTTCATGATCTAAAATAATTCAAAGTTAAATTTATTATTAAAATTACACGATTTTAATAAGCTGCGAAAACAAAACTTTTACGAAATAAACTAATTAACTCGTTTTATTTGCAAAAAATAATTATTATCTTAAAATCATATTTCTAAAGTCATGATTAAAGATTTATTAACAGTATTTAAACCAAAATTCTTTATATTTTTATAAACTAAAATATTATAATATTATAAATGAACAATAAGTTATTATAATGATAAGTATCTTTATTAATGTTAAATTATTTGTTGCATTATTATTATAACTTTATTATTAGCTTATTTATTTCAAATTAATTTTGCATTTATTTAAAATAAAATAATTTATGAAATATACCTTTATTTTCTTCCTCATTCGATTCAAGTAATATATCGCTCACGAACGGGGGCAGTTGCACTCCTTCGAACCAAGTAAACTCGTACTTTTCGTCAACTTTTTTCCAGCCATTTTCAATCGGAGACAAATTTGTCATATGCTGCAAATAAGCATTTCTCCAAATGGTTGCGATGTATGACGCTCTCAAAAGTTGTTGCTTTAATTCGGATTAATATGGAGGTATAGTTGACGCACAAAGTTTTTGGTGCAGATTTTCAATACTAATTAAGTATTGCGTCAACTATTATATCTCTATGTCAATCCGAATTAAAGCAACAACTTTTGAGAGCGTCATACATCGCAACCATTTGGAGAAATGCTTATTTGCAGCATATGACAAATTTGTCTCCGATTGAGAATGGCTGGAAAGAAGTTAACGAAAAGTACGAGTTCACTTGGTTCGAAGGAGTGCAACTGCCCCCGTTCGTGAGCAATATATTACTTGAATCGAATGAAGAAGAAAATGAAGGTATATTTCATAAATTATTTTATTTTAAATAAATGCAAAATTAATTTTGAATAAATAAACTAATAATAAAGTTACAATAATAATGCAACAAATAATTTGAAATTAATAAAGATACTTATCATTATAATAACTTATTGTTCATTTATAATATTATAATATTTTAGTTTATAAAAATATAAAGAATTTTGGTTTAAATACTGTTAATAAATCTTTAATCATGACTTTAGAAATATGATTTTAAGATAATAATTATTTTTTGCAAATAAAACGAGTTAATTAGTTTATTTCGTAAAAGTTTTGTTTTCGCAGCTTATTAAAATCGTGTAATTTTAATAATAAATTTAACTTTGAATTATTTTTAGATCATGAACGTACTCAGTCAAAGGAAATCGAAGAAGAATCCGATGACGATACCGACAACACCGAGCTCACCGATGATGAAAATAAAAGTTCAGAAATTGAAAGTTTGATTACAGATTATCCAGATAAATAAATTAATAATTTTAATAAATAAAGTTAATTGATTTTTTATAAGCGTATACTTGCATAATGTTGACTACTTTAAAATATAATTTTATTTTTAAATTACTTTATTTCTGATTATTACATAATTAATTACACATTATTCCATTACTAATAAGCACGAAATCGTTTACGTTTTTCCTTTTGGACAAGTAAAATCTTTTTCAATAATTAATGCGTTAATAATATTTAGAGATACGGCGAGCAACGAGCTACCGCATACCGGCGCGCTCGTGCAGACGACTTTAAAGGGAGTGCCAGACCAATTTTCCAGCCAGTACAAGTAGCCAGACTTATTTTTTTATAATTTTATATATTTAAACTACCATCTTAACAAGTTACAGCTCTAATCAAATGATTCTACAAATCGACTTTTTACAACGACTTTGGGAGGATGCCAGACTCATTTTCCAGTGTCAGTTGCATGCCAGACTCTTCTAAAACATTTCTTTATACAAAAAACAATAAATATATAAAAGCTCAGCACTAATCAAATTCTTCCAACATAAGTGTTTTTACGACAAGATCAAAGGCGCCGCAACGCCCATTCCAGCGAGACAGCGCAGCCAGACTCTGCATTTCATCAACAACACTATTAAAACAAGAGAAATTACTTTATTCCAAGACTAATCAAATTGCTGACACTTTTGTGTCGTTACCTCCCGGGCTATAATGTTTCTAAAACATATTGGTCAATTTTGCTCCATTTTTCAAATAAAGCCATTCTGTATTCTTTAAAATTCTTTTCTTTTTGATTTTGGTATTCTGCGATCTAATTTATCCCATAAGTGCTCTATAGAATAAATTAGATTTTTAATTTGTAACATTTTAGTACTGACTACTTATTTTTTATTCCTACTGTATATCAACTTTTTATTTCAGTGATCCTGAAGCAGCAATGCATTTAAGTTATCCTGCTATTAAAAGCGCATTGAACAGAGCGCGAGCTGCGTACAAACCGCCTGTACCAAATTTTTTCGCATCTCTCAGTTTGGAGCTTGAAAAATATGATGCATGCAAAGATATCTATAAAGGGAGTGTAATCGCAGAAGATGGTAGCATGGGATTTTTATTTTCAAACAGTGAACTGCTTAATGCGTTGAATGAAAGTACAGAATTATTTGTTGATGGAACATTTTCGGTAACTTCATTAATTATTCACTCGTCGCAAAAAAATAAATTTTATATCATATGTTAACAATTAATATATTTACAGATTGTACCTCGGAAACCGAATATAATTCAGTTATATACCATTCATATTTGTTATATGAATACGGTAGGTTACACGTTTTAAAAAAATTGCATACTTTTCTTGTCTAAAAATCATGTGTCAAATTATTTACATATCAATATTTCACAGGGAATTGCAACAATCTTTATTTTATGTGAATTGCGAACTAAAGCTCTTTATCGAGCAATTTGGGAAAAGGTAATTGAGCTTGCCCCAGCACTACAGAATAATGTAAAATTTATTATGGGAGATTACGAAAAAGCAGCGATCTCTACATTATCTGAATTTTTCCCTGTAGCTGCAATACACGGATGTTGGTTCCATTTTAACCAGGTATACTTGCAATATAAAAGTTTAACATTTTTTTGCTACATATTATATTCTATACAGTGTGTCCCTGACCTGCCGTGCCACCATTAATGGCAGATACTTTTAATCATCATTTTAAGACAAAATTAACACCAAAAGACCGAGGCTATAATAGTTTTTAAATGAGAAGTGTTCAAACTGAACACTTACCAATCAAATTGTCCAAAATTTGCGCGCTCAGTTATGTCCCAACAGGTGCATTCAGGAGCACAACCGCTCACTGAGCTGCTAAGTAGCAATTAAGTGTGATTGATTGGATCCAAAGAACCAATCACATTCTATTGCAGCTCAGTGAGCGGTCGTGATCCTGAATGCACCCATTGCATAGAACTAAAACACCTTCACTACTATGCAATGGAACATGACCAAGCTAGACCAAGCGCGTGAAGTTGGACAATTTGATTGGCCAACTTTGAACACTTCTCATTTAAAAACTATTATAGCCTCGGCATTTTGGGTCCGTTCCGTTTCACGCATTGAGCGCATAGAGTGCATTCAATGTGCTGCGCGCATTGATGTCGTTCCGTTTCGTTAGTGCGCATGATGCGCGTTTGGAAACGGAACGGTTTGCTAACGTTTGATGCGAATCAAAAAAATGAATGCTACCATGGGTGACAAAACATTATCTGTATTAACCTTATTTTTGTTAAATAAAAACGCTGAAAAAAAATTCAGAAATTTTAGCAGTGATTCGAGTGATACTACCAATACCAGCGATGATAGCGAAAATGATGAAGATATTTTATCATTAAATAGTGAATTAGAATTAATATATTCAGTATTAATGGTTGGTGAAACACGCGGAGAGACTGTTTTTACTGAAAAAATAGAGGATTACGTTGAGCGAGTTATTCCTGGTTACAGTAGAACAGTATTTAAAGAACATTTTCGGTGAGTAATATAAATATTTATTTTTAAAAATATAGGAAAAAGTTTTTTGTATAAAACTATTATCATAACCACCAAAAATCACTAATAAACTTTTTTACTGATTGATTACTGAAATAATTACATTTTAAAATGAATTTCATATCGCGTTATTTTAGAATTTTTCCTGAAACTTTCGAAATGGTGCTGGAAACAATTGGTCCAGGATTACGTGCAATTAATAATGCACTCTCTGGCAGAAAGCCAATACCAGAGAAAAACCAACTTCTTATCGCTATTTGGTTTATGGCTACTCCTGATTTTTATAGGTATTTACATGGGAAAATATATATTATACAATAAAAACTGTCACATTATTTAATATATATGATATATGTACGTCATTGTTTCAGATCTGTAGCAACGAAATTTGGAGTAGGCAAAGCAACTGCTTTTCGAGCATTGAGACGTGTTACGTATGCTCTCCATTGTGTTGCACCTCGATTTATTACATGGCCGAAAGATCAGGTTGCTGTAAATGTAATGGAACGATTCGAAAGATCATGCGGCTTTCCCAATGTAATCGGAGCTATTGACGGGACACATATTAAAATCCGAGCTCCTTCTGAAGATGCAAACTCGTACATAAATCGAAAGGGTTTCCATTCTATAAATGTGCAAGTTGTATGTGATTCTCTCAATTATTTTACACACGTATATGCTGGACAAGTTGGATCGGTCCACGACTCTCGAGTCTTTCGAAACTCGCTAGTAGCCCGTTTTCTTGAATTGCCTGAAGAGTATTTTCCGAATGATTCACATATCATCGGAGACGCTGCATATGGCATTCATCCTCACATAATGGTGCCTTTTCAGAATAATGGACATCTGACAGACCGGCAAAACAATTTCAATTATTGTTTGTCCACGAGAATGGCAGTTGAACGTGATATAGGGTCCCTGAAAGTGCGCTTCAGGATACTTCTGGACTGTTTGCCATTAACAGATACCAAAAAAGTTCCAGAATTTATTTTAGCTTGCTGTGTATTACATAATATCTGCCTATTCCAAAATGATGAAATGCCCATAGGTGTACAATTCAGACATGACGAGGAAATCGACCATTTTATACACGGCAATGCAATAGAGTTCGGAAAACAAAAGCGAATAACAATCATAAATGCGCTACAAATGAAAATATAATTAACCCCTTCGTTGGCAGAGAGAATTTGACAAAAAGTGCCCAAAATGGCAGGAAAATTTTTCATCCTGAAAATTTGTACCATTTTAAATTTGCAAAAACCCCCGTGTAAGACTTGGATACCAAATCAGAGAAAAAAAGATTGACGCACTATTGCGTCAATGCCACACAGGGCACCGATTAATTTGACGCACTATTGCGTCAATGCCAACGAAGGGGTTAAGGTAACGTGGAACTAAAATAAGAAGAAAACATAAAAATAAACGATTTTACCGTATTGAAATCAATATTTTGTGTACTTCTTGGAGTACAAATACATGTAGTATATTGTACAATTGTAAGATTATTTTTCAAATACTTCGTCAAAATATAACTGTACTTATTAGAATAGTTATAAATTTGTATAAATTTGCAGTAGTTATAAATTTGTACAGGGTCTTAATAAATGTTATAAAATAAATGATCAGATTTCATAAGACTATTTATTAATATATTTATTTTATTTATATGAATATAATTGTATATAAAAATATGTATTACATATTAATATTTATTACTTAAATTTGTAATATCACAGTGCACATACAATTGCAGTAACGGTAAGTAATCGTTTTGATTTTTATTTCTTATTTGCTAAAGTTTGCAGGACGGCAAGTCATGATTTTTGTACTTCCATATTATCACTATGCATTTTTTCACGCTCTTTCTTCCTTTCTTCGTATTTTTCTTCTCTTTTTTCTTCTCTCTTTTTCCTTTCTTCGTCTCGCTGATTTATCATACTCTCTCTTTCGTGCTTTATATCGTTAATGTAATTTTCTAGGATACTTTCAACCCGTCTTTTTTTAGGCGCACCTGCAATACATATTAATATAAATATTGACAATATTTTTTATGCATAACATTAAAAGCGACTTTTACTCCAATTGTAGTTTATTAGTTATGTTATTACTTCGTAAGTCCTCCAAAACAAGCAAAGGAGATGATCCTGATATAGATGGTTCATCGATATTAATTGGTGGTGTTGGACCTTCGCTGGATGCTTCGGGGCTGGAGGTTTTATATAAGCCTTCTCACCGATTAATGAATCCATAACCTTCAAACACAAAATCAATTTTGTAAGTCTATATATATAGTACAAATTATATTTACAAACACATATGCATATACATACTGAATAAAAACCCCATCTACTATGGGAGTTACCGCTCTTTTTGTTCTGCTCATATATATTTTTGTACGTTCGTCTCAAGCCAGCTGTAGAACATTGAAGTCCAGTAACCTCATACTTTTTGTCGGCTTCTTTCATTTCGGTAGCAATATCTCCCCAAATGACGTTATGCCTCTTTATCCCAGTATTAAATTCATGCTCTTTTCTCCTGTACTGTTCTATAAGTAAAAGTATTGCAGCATCAGGCCACACAAAACATTTTGATTTTGACTCATCTGAAAGTTTATAAAGAAGTCATTATAAATTAAATTTTATTGCAAAGTTCACACTAATTGCTTAGCAAGATGTTAAATTGTGAAAAACTATACTGGTTCTGAGTTCTTCGGTGATAGTTTCAGTAACTGCAGATGATGGCAATGCATCTTTCAATCCATCAGCATTTTGCTTGTATTGATTTATAATTCTTTGCAAAAACTGTTCATCTGTAAAAATCTTTCGTTAATTTCGAGGTTATAATTACATGTTATATAAGTATATACTGATTGTACATATTTTGTACCTTGATTAGCCTTCGCAGCGGTTTCTTTGTCGAGAAAAAGGGTGATAACTTCATTACTTTCGTCAATAATGACTGGAAATTCGATCATTTCACTTTTCATAATTATTTTAACTGCAACGCAAATGAACGCAAATCCGAGCAAAAGGCGCCTTTTTAAATTTTCCGCGAACGCATTAACTTTGCATCAAATGCTTCACGTCCGAGCTGCGGTAGCTGATGCACGTTTAATGCGCGAGAAGTGGGGTCTGGGGAATTCTGTGCGCTATCGATACTCACTGATGCGCGCATTGAGTGAAACGGAACGGTTCTCTATGCAGTTTATGCGCTCAATGCGTGAAACGGAACGCACCCTTTAATTAATCTCAGGTATCTGCCATTAACAGATGACACAGCAGGTTTGGTATACCTGTATATTATTATATTAGAGCTGGGATCAAGAGTTCAATATGTTAAAAATCTGAATCCAATCCAATAATCCAAAAATCTAATAATCATATTTCATTTTCTTAGATTCAAGTAAAATTTATAAGAAACAGTATTTCATACATTGTACTTGTAAAGTAATTGAATCCCAAGTTAGTTAGTTTTGAATTTTAGAATAAGTGCTTGCAGGATTTAAAATGTACTTATCTAGTAGTTTCTATTATAGTATACGTTTACACGGCCCGATTTACGCCGAAGTTATAACATCGATATTATAACTACCGACGTTAAATGCCGTGTAAACGCTCTTTTACGACGAAATTACCACATCGATGTTATAATCTGCGTAAATCGAGCCGTGTGTAGTCATAAAGAATCAAATCTTTTACAAGTAGTATTCGAATATGTTATCATAATATAGTTATAATGTAAAATTGTAATAAAGAGATATTTGTGTGTACACACATATTATGCTTTACGCATTAAATTTCTAGTAAAGTACTCAAAGAAGGTTCGAACGTATTTCATCTATACTCCGTCTAATGAGAGATTTGCAAGCCTGAAAAGCTGCTTTGAAATGGTTTTATAAAATACGGACTTGCAGCTAAGCACACCCGACAGAGGTCTCCATTCTAACTCCTGTCGACCCTTAATTCACTAATTATTCTATTAATATTGAGTATTTATATGTGGTGTATATATATGGGACATTCCACGTCAACTGAGACAGAGCTATGTCCAAAATTTGTCACGACCAAAAAAATCGTTCCTGGGCTCAAAATGTTCGTACTCTCATGTACTTTCGAAGGTCATGTGGCGCTTGTGGAAAATTCAAAATGGCGGTCAATAGGGAGCCCATTAACCCCATTAAATATCACATTTCATCCGGAAAATGACGATCCCCAAAATTTGTCACCACCAAAAAAATCATTCAAGGGCTCAAAATGTTCGTACTCTCATGTACTTTCGAAAGTCACATGGCGTTTGCGGAAAATTCAAAATGGCGGTCAATAGGGAGCCCATTAACCCATTAAATATCACATTTCATCCGGAAAATGACGATCCCCAAAATTTGTCACGACCAAAAAAATCGTTTCAGGGTTCAAAATGTTCGTACTCCCATGTACTTTCAAAGGTCACATGGCGTTTGCGGAAAATTCGAAATGGCGGTCAATAGAGAGCCCATTAATCCTTTGAAGCATACATTTTTCTTTACACGGAAAACAGCTGGTTACTCGGGGGTTTTTGGGGTCGCTGATCACGAATATAACCTCAGATTTTCAAAATTTAAAATGGCGGATCTAATATGGCGGACCGAATTCGTAAAAAGTTTCTTGCTCAAGCTGAAATTTGTCACTCGGGGTTTTTGGGGTTGCTGATCACGAATATAACCCCAGATTTTTAAAATTAAAAATGGCGGATCCAAGGTGGCAGATTGAATTGTAAAAAGTTACGACAAGTAAATAAAAGTTTCTTCAGTAATAGTTATATCATCCTCAACAATGGTACATTTCCTTGAAACAGATGTATAAAAGCATTATAACAATTTTTACCATAACCACCATTATTTTATGACATTGATTTGCCATATTGGTTCCGCCGTTTTGAATTTTGAAAATCTGAAGTCATATTCGTGATCAGCGACCCCGAAAACCCCCGAGTAACAAATTTCAGCTTGATCAAGAAACTTTTTACAAATTCGGTCCGCCATATTGGATCCGCCATTTTAAATTTTGAAAATCTGAGGTCATATTCGTGATCAGCAACCCCGAAAACCCCGAGTGACAAATTTCAGCTTGAGCAAGAAACTTTTTACGAATTCGGTCCGCCATATTAGATTCGCCATTTTAAATTTTAAAAATCTGAGGTTATATTCGTGATCAGCGACCCCAAAAACCCCCGAGTAACCAGCTGTTTTCCGTGTAAAGAAAAATGTATGCTTCAAAGGGTTAATGGGCTCTCTATTGACCGCCATTTCGAATTTTCCGCAAACGCCATGTGACCTTCGAAAGTACATGGGAGTACGAACATTTTGAACCCTGAAACGATTTTTTTGGTTGTGACAAATTTTGGGGATCGTCATTTTCCGGATGAAATGTGATATTTAATGGGTTAATGGGCTCCCTATTGATCGCCATTTTGAATTTTCCGCAAACGCTATGTGACTTTCGAAAGTACATGAGAGTACGAACATTTTGAGCCCTTGAACGATTTTTTTGGTGGTGACAAATTTTGGGGATCGTCATTTTCCGGATGAAATGTGATATTTAATGGGGTTAATGGGCTCCCTATTGACCGCCATTTTGAATTTTCCACAAGCGCCACATGACCTTCGAAAGTACATGAGAGTACGAACATTTTGAGCCCAGGAACGATTTTTTTGGTCGTGACAAATTTTGGACATAGCTCTGTCTCAGTTGACGTGGAATGTCCCATATGTATATTTTATTATTTATATTTTGCAGTCTTAATCCTATACATGTAATATGAATATGCAGAGTATGTAAAATTAAATAAAATTAATAAAATATTTTAATAAAAATTAAATATTTTCAGTCGATACTGCGCAAATGGCGACAATTGGGATTAACTAATGCTCCGAAAACTTTAATATCAATGGCAATGTCAGTTCCATTAGTGCCGCACATTAGATTTGAAGAAGCATTCGCAATATTGCAACGTACTGCTGATGATATGTGCGATGATCATCCTGCTGTATTACAGTTTATGTCATATATGCGTAATACATGGCAAAACATATCTGAAAAAGTTTCAGTTTACAACTGCCCTGTGCGAACTAACAATATAGTGGAAAGCTTCCACAACCAAGCATCTAAACATTTTGGCAGGCATACAAATTTATGGATATTCATAGGTATATTATTTTCTTTATTTTATATGTATTACGATACACTGTAACTAACAACAGGGGATCAATCATGTATCTTTTCCCCTCGGATGGAACCATGAAAAGTGAAAAGTTTATCTCTTTCTATTCAACACCAATAGAAAGAAATAGTTACATGAAACTTTTCACTTTTCACGTTTCCGCTCTAAGGAAAAAGTTACATGATCGCTACCCAGGAAAATTAACAGGTTGTTAAGGTTCCTAGGCTTTCGCCGCGGTCATATGGGATCGTGACGTTAGAGGCGAGAAATTACACGTTGAGAATTTTTTCGTCCTAAATAAAAAAATATTTGCATAAAATAACACTTTAGATCATTTCAGTACACTTCAAAAATACTCCGAGGTCTATCCCTTTCCCTTGACAGTTAATAAAAAGTCATAAAATGAATGTAATACGAAGCTTAATCATGCAGGTTTATGCGCAGACGCACGACTAGTCTTCGTATTACATTCATTTTACAGCTGCTTATTAACTGTCAAGAGAAAGGGATAGACCTCGGAATATTTTTGAAGTTTATTGAAATGATCTAAAGTGCTCTTTTATGCAAATATCTTTTTATTAGAAAATTGCAAGCAAGAATTCTCAGCATGTCATTTCTAGCCTCTGATGTCACTATCTAACATGGCCGTGGTAAGTATCCAGAAGCCTTAACAATTACCAATACAAATAATAATAAACTATTAAAATTAATGCTTACAAAACAATGGAAAAAGACATTAGCTTTACTTTTACATCTAGATAACTTGAAGAAGCTAATTATCACTCAAACAATTGATCTTGGTCGCGCGAGAAACAATCTTCAAGTACGACGTGTTCATTCTAAAATTAATAAAGAAAGAAATGATGTCATACTCCAAAGGAAAAAAGATCTTCGACAAAATAGGTATTGTGTATTGCATATTTAATATACAGCATATTACAATATATTTATTATTGTTCGGAATTAAGCATGTGAGAGCTTAGAAATTGTAAATTTTGTTTAATTGAAATAAAAATCTTTTCCATTCTCTTTTTAGAATATCCCTGACGGAATTTCTAAAGTCTTTCCATCGATTTATTGAGAACCAACAATATCTCATTGATTTAACTTCTTCAACTGTGACGCATGAAATCAACTACGTGAATGAAATCTGTGCCGACTTGTTGACAGGATTGCCTATCGTCGATAAAAAGGTAAGATTAAAGAATTAGTTTTTTCTTTTTTAATGTTTATATATTTTATTACGTTTAAAAATTCTACATTTTATTCGATTTTTCTTTTTTTCTTTTTGTTTAGAACTTGATAAAAATAGAAATTTAAGCAACAATAGTAGAAAGAAACGTCGTCGATCACGACGAACTATAAGGATGAGTCTTCTCTCAGAAAATGTTGGATCAGTTGAAAGTGGATCTGAAGGGCACCATAATTCTGAGATTCCTAGTACTTCAACACCTGAAAGGGTCTCGCCAGCAAGAGTAACAGAATTTTCGCTAGAACACTCTCTAAGTGGTAAATAAATCATAAAATTTATGCTTATGAATATATTTAATTTGTAATTACATTGTATAATTACTCAAGTCTAAATATATTTTAGATACATATATGTACATATATACAGGGTGATTTAGGACCTCTGCAACAAACTTTGAGGAACGATAGGCAGAAAGGATTATTTTTTGCCAAGCAACCCATGTTCTCTGACGCGTCGTTTAGGAGCTATACGACCACGCAGACAGGTCTTAGGTGACATTTATCGAAAAAAAAAAGAGAAAGTGGTAGTATTATACCTCGAAAAAACCTAAGTAACAAGTGGTAGACGTAATCTTTGTATCTCGAAAAATCTCGAAAAAATCTAAGCAGTAGTATCTTTATTTCCAAAAAATTAGTAGTATCTTTATTTCCAAAAAATTATAACCCAAGTGATACACATCACAAAATTATGTTACCTTATCAAAAAAGAGTCGCGCTTTAAGTGATCTATTTTAGTGATCAATTACAAAAAAGAAATGATATCTCTGTAAATTGCAGCGCCAATTACAGAGAGAACATATATATTGCCTCAAAAAATAATTGTTGCACTACTTTGAAAAATCTTTACATTGTGTTAATTAGAAAAAGAATGTATGATAACAATTTTATAAGATTAAAAAATTTTATTTAAATTTAACAAGGGAATACAAGATATTTAAATACAAAGTTTACATGTGTATTTTTTATAGTGGTCACAAAGAATTACAGAGGTAACAGTACAAAATAAAAATATTTTATTAAAATATTTAATCCAACGAGAGAATACAAGGTATTTAAATACAAAGTTTACATATGTATTTTTCAATAGAATAAAAGATTTAATCACAAAGAATTACAGAGGTAACAGTACAAAATAAAAATATTTTATTAAAATACATAAATATTTCTTGTAAAAAAATTTGGCGCTGCTAGACCTCGAAATTGTAAATGCCATCTCCCATATCCTTTGCAAATTCAGTTTCCTCTGGAAGAACTCGCATATTTTTCGTTAAAGAAAAACTTATAAAATGTTTCCAAATAGAACTAAACTTGATAGAAAGATTCACAATTTCACATCGAGTACCGTGTATCTTAATAGGAAGAAGTTGCCTGAAATCACCACCTAATATGATAATTTTTCCACCAAAAGGTAAGTCGTTATTCATAATATCACGCAACGTTCGATCCATAATCTCTAGAGCATATCGCGGTGCCATTGGCGCTTCATCCCAAATAAAAATATCTGTTTTTTTCAAATATTGAGCTTCTTTTGATTGGATTTTAATGCTGGAAGAGGAATCAGCAAATAGTGGAACCGGCAATCCAAATGTCTTATGAACCGTTTTTCCTGCTGGCAATAACGTCGCTGCAATACCCGTAAAAGCCATTGTACATACATGTTTATTACGAATTTTGGCTAAGTGATAAATAGTTGTATATGTAAATGTTTTACCTGAACCACCTGGACCATCGATATAAAAACAATTACTATTGTGATGATTATTATTATCTAATCTATTTAATATTATATCTACTATTTCTTTCTGCTTGTCATTTAACTGTTCATATTGTCTGATACCAATTTCCATAATTTCTTCAATAGTCATATAATTATCCTCTTCATCATTTTCTATCAATTGTTCCATTTGTGGAAAATCGGCAAGACTTTTACCTTCAGCACAAAGCATAGTATTGATTTGCGCATATGCTTTCTCTTGTCCTTGTAACATTCCAAAGTGTCGGATAAAATCTTCTGACATTGCTACTTTAAAACTTCCCCAGAGCTCTTCAGGATGCAATGGTTGACAATGCAATAATATACGTACAAATAATCTACGAAGTTGTCTTGGCATCATCCATCCAATAGCTTCATTCATAGCTCGTTTCCATTCATCATCATCTTCAATTAAACCTAAAGTCAAACATGCCTCTGAAAACGATTGACAAACTTCTCCATTTACAGTTCTTAAATTATCAAAATTTGTAGCTCCCTTTACAGTGAGTAATAATAGTCGTAAATAGTATAATTCAGTTTGTGTTGGACTAACGGAATACATTCGTCCTATACAATTAAAATGACTTTTGCGTTTGCTCCAACGCGATACATTTCTACCATTAATTTTTTCTTTTTTAAACGTATAATAATGTGGAATTTCTATATATAAATGTTGTTTTGCTTCTTCATCGCGAGAATTTAACGCAAAATAATCTATTAACATAGTAACTTGATCTAAAGCGGAAGTTATTGTATTTTCATCGGATCCATTTTCAATTGTAATATTTTGTTCATTAGAAAGATGGACAGGTAAACGTACTATAGTATGACTTTTATCTTGTAATTTTTTCTCAAGAATGCGCCAACTGGCTTCTACAGGTCCAACATAGCGTGTGTCTATAAAATTACGTATCTCATCATGATCAATAATTATATTTTCTGTTATTGGTTCAATTGTTATAGCAGCAACATCATGTCCTTTATAAATATACTTATACAGATATTTAACTGATTTGATACTTGAAACTACCTCAACATTAATATGACAATTAAAAACAATCGATAAAATAGGACAATATGGAACTACATTACGATTATCAACTATATATCCACCAGGGCGTTCAAAACTTCTGCCATTATCTCGTCGACGATAATAAGGATAAGCATCTTCATCCATTCTAGTTTCTTCAAGATAAGATTTAGGATAATGTTTTGAACATTTTCCATCTACCAAACACCAATTGCCACAAGGCCCATGAATCATATGTCTCATAACTATGTCATGTAAAGTCCGATTTTCACATGGATCAGGAATTTCAGCAGAGATATATTTATCAACAATCTGTGGAGTTGTTATTTTGGAATTGTATTTTAAAGTAATTTAAAGTAATTAACATGTGGATATGTGGCAAACCACGTTTTTGAAATTCAATAACATATACAAAGGCTGCTACTTCTCCAAAAAATTTTTGTTTAACAATGAAATCAATTAAATAATCTTTTTTAATATTAAAAACACGAGCACAAATATCAGGTCTATCAGAAGCTTGTTGGCCAGGTAAAAGATTTTCTTCAATTTCACGCCATTTTGGATTACAAGTCATTGTAATGAAAAGATCTGGTTTACCAAATTTACTAACTATTGCCATTGAATCTTGATAATTTTGTAACATATTACGTGGTGATCCAATAAATGTAGATGGAAGTATAATCATCTTTCCAATACGTCCATTTAAATTATTTGCTGTAGTTTGTAAATAATCTTTTAAACCTTGATATGTTTCAGTACGTAATTCTTTTTGATGATCTCTACAATAATTTATTCTATCCTTTTCAATTTTTACATAACTACAAGCCATTGTTGAAATAGACGACGCCCTGATAAAAAGACATTAAATTCATCACGAATAGCCATACGATATTTAATATACTGGCTTCTAGTTATTCGATTATTACTATTTAATTTTGTTAAGTAACTTCGAATAAGGACCCTCGAGTACCATATATATAAAATAATGGATATATCCATGGTTCAACATTTGGATCCATAGTACTAACGTTTTTTAAAGTTTTGTCATTTCTATTACGTATTGTTACATATGATTCTGGAATTTCTCCATCAGCAGTTGTACGAAAAACAGCAGCAACTTCATTAGTTCTTTGAGCATTATATCGGCGTCGATCCATACCTGGTCTTAATGTAAATAATAATTGTAATTCTGGCAATAATTCTCCAGATTCTATTTCTAATCGTCGTTGATTTTCTAATTCTTCACCCATCATTTGATAAGATTGAGCAAATATATTTAATTCCCGCATTATATGTTCAAGATTTTGTATAATTTCAAAATCTAAATCTGAATTCTCATTAAGACGATAATTTATTGCTTCATTAGAATCTACAATAAAAAGCTGGCCGAAAGTGGGGTTTTCATTTTGAGCTGCATACAATGCTGTATTAATTTGATAATAAATCTGTCCATGTATTTTGAAGCAATATGGACCAGGTCTTCTATTTTCAAAATTAACCAAATTAGCATTAAATGATGCGAATGAAAATGAACTGTTGTAGCTACGGATATGTTTGAAAAAATTATTTGATTTTGCATGGCTACCATTAAATAAACTACGAAGAAATTGTGGAAATTGAGGCAATGGTTCTAAATACACCGCACCGTGATTACAACAATCGTGAAATGAATTTCCTTTATTAGATACTTTTTCAGCTGCAAAATGTTTTGCTCTACAATGAACACAAGACACATCCATAGAACCAATATAATATTCATTTATATCATTAATTAACATTCTATTAATATCTAAACGATGTAGTTGTCTTCTTTGAGACCGATAATGGGATTGATATTCTACATGACGTTGCTGACGTATTGGTATAATATTTACAGAACTTTCCCCAATTATTTCTTCATTCAATTCTATAACTCGATTATCATGTATTGTGCCAGAAATGTTGAAAACTTGTTGGTGTGCTAATGTTACATCTGAAGAATTTTCTTCAATTTCATGATTTAATTCTATTATACGATTGTCGTGTATTGTACCAGCGATATTAACAGTATAATTTGTATCATTTAAGTTTGATATATTATTTGCTACTTTTGTAATTTTACGACGTTGACGAGATTGATACTCAGCATTTTTTTCACGACGTTTTCGTTGAAATTCTTCTTGTTCTTCCGAGGTTCGTTCTACTTTACGTCTTGGCATTTTGCAAAAATACAGATATACAATAATAATTATAAAATAAATCTAACTTAGTTATTAAAATACAATTTTAAAGCTGATTTTCTTTAAATTTTAATAATAATTGTAAATATACGATGTATTGTTATTATTTAATATGATATATGTTAAGTTTAAATGTAAGTTTAAATCATAATTAAAAAATAAATATAATTTACAATTATTAGTTATTAAAATACAATTTTTAAAACTTACTGTTTTCAAATTTTAATAATATATTGTAAAAATATATAATATATTATTATTATGTAATATAATATATTTGTGTTAAATTGAAACATAAATTTAAATCATTATTATCAACATCATCATCATCATTATTGTCGTCATCATTATCATCATCATCATCATCATCATCATCATCATCATCATCATCATCATTATCATCATTATCATCATCAACATTATTCTCATCAATATTATTATCATCATCATCAATTTATCATCATCAATTCATCATCAATCACAAATATAATTCTTTTAATATATATTTATAACATAGTATTACATTATTATATATATATAAGATATTATTTAAATAATATTATATTTTTAAATACATAACATTTATATTTTTGTTTAAAACAAAAACTATAATATAAAATACTAAGAAGGCTCACAATATTACAAATTAAAATTTAAAAGGGCATCGAGCCGAAACTAGGTGTCAATGTTAATATATGTTTAATAGATTGATTTCACAAACGTTTCGGTTCACATCGAACCATCCTCAGTGTCTACATAATTCGTTAAATACTAAAATATTCACAAAACATTAATTATGAATGAATGAATGTCTTTATTGTTTGCCTTTCGGCTTAACAAGGCGTTTTTAAGGGACGTACCCAACCCTGTACATACTTCTGCATCTCGCTATACATATATCGCGTTTTTAGGCGTTTTGAAGGGACGTACCCAACCCTTTATACTCTTCTTAGGCCTTCTTCCTTATTCATTCTATAACTATTCTACATCTTATTCATTCTATAACATTTACACACCTTTCGACTTGACCATTACGTGTGGCGTTTTGTAGGGACGTACCCAACCCTTTACAGCTTAAATTGCCTTATCATATTCGCACACTAGCATTCTCTCTCTCTCACTCTTGTTCACTCGCCCGTTGCATCCACCCCCACAATCATCCATTTGTGTTCGATTTGCCTCTGTTCCCTGTCTCCACCTCTTTACTGCCTTAACCTGAACTTAGTTTCATTTATTTGCCACTTTCTTTACCTCTCTCCCTCTCTCACTCTCATCCACTCACACTCTCTCCCTCCTCCTCTCTATCTCTCATTTACACCTCTATGCTCTCTCTCTATAGTCTCTCGACTTTCCCTCATCTAAGACTACTCACAACATTCATACCTTTACTGCATTATCGCATACACACACACTTATTCTCTCTCTCTCACTCATGCCCAGCCGTCCATTGCACTCCACCTCCTCAATTATCTTTGTTATTCCCCGATAAGGCTCTCGCACTTTTCGCAACTTCATAATCTTGTTAAATCTCATGTGATCAAAGTAAATTCTCTGGTGTTAAATCGGCGATATACTGAATTGAGTCTCTTATTATCAGGAATCCTAAATAAAAATAAAAATAAAAACGATACGATCAGCCACCTCTTCTATCTTCAGAACCAAAAGTAATACTCATATTATATATCGCTGTTATGCGGCTTGATGTCATCTCTGGATCCCACTTAAATTACATCTTCCTCTTCCCTTCGTTTTCTTCCCTCTCTTCTTTATTCACAAAACATTAATTATCCTAATATCTAAAACGCTGATAACGACGTTCGCAGAATGGTAGTACGCATCTGTAATTGGAATATAAAATAAAATTGCGGCGTGTTAAGAAACAATAGTCTAATGGAATACATACAATTAGAATGCTCCATGGTGTGTAACTTTGCGGGGTCGACATTGTCGATATCTCAGATGTGTTACCTCTATATAGCAATGACAGACTACTCGGTGGCGCAAGAACGAAGCCGTATATATAGACAGCGGCAGTAAAAAGGAAGGGGAAAGGAAAGAACCGTGGTACGAACTTAAGGCTGAGTAGGGAACAAATTTAGGACAGAGAGATATCCCTCGGGAAGAGACTCCGTGTCTTTTTGTTTGTTTAACGGCGATGACTGTCGTTTTATATGAATCATTTCAGACGTAAGTCTCTTCCCGAGTGCCGGCTCAATGTCAAGCACCTCCACACCTTCCCAATCGAACTCGTGGTCGGTTTGCACCCTATGAGCCGAAATGACCGAAGGAGAACGAGAATTTCTGTCGATATCATTTTTATGTTCTTTAACTCTGGTTTTAAGCTGCCTTTTGGTCTGTCCCACATAAGACACTTCACAATCTTTGCATGAAATTTTATATACAACTTTGCTGTGAGAAAACTTGTCAAGATTGTCCTTACCAGTCTTAACCCTTAAAGAGCACATGGGGTGTAGGATACCCCACTCCAAACTTTGTGCTCTAATAAGTCCCATTAAAATGTAGAAAATTGAACTTGCAGCGACATATGGTATTAGTTTGGAGTATTAACTTTATGTTCGAGCAGCAGAACCGTTCGTCCAAGCATCAGTGTGCTTGTGGTAGCCATTCGAATAAGACGTGTCGAGATCGTGGGGTATGTCATACCCCGTGTGCCCTCTACGTCAATATAGTGAATAGTAGAATTCCTTTTCTGACGATTTTTTTTTTTTTTTTGATTATTTCACATCTGTCAAACGTAAGTATACACTAAATAGTGAAATGAATTTTTTTACAATGTTTTTTTTATATTAATTAATGTTTTTATGTAGATGGCATACAATTTCATTTTTTGGAATAAAACTTTTATGTATACTACTTTAATTATAAACATTAAAAATGTCATTTTTTTATTTTTTGTACGTGGAAAAATAAGATTAAACCCATAAAAACATGCAAAATCCAATATTTCATTTCTTACAAAATCATTACTTTCAATACTCCAAATAAATACCTTTTTTGAAACGCGCACTATTGTAATAATTTTTTCTTGTAAGTACCATGTCTCAAGAGTATCCACCTAAATTTTTACTTTAAAATATTAAAAATTGCCAAAGTTATTCAATTTTAAGTGAAAAGTGACATTTTTTCCGTCCTTTCTTTTTCAATAATTTTTTAAACAATGTTAATTTTAAGAAATCGTTATAACTGTTGTTTATCCTTAAAATACATGACTTTAACTTCATTCAGAAATTTTTATGCAATAAAATAGTCAATAGCGTCGTTACAGTACATACTTAAAGACACTGGGGTATCTCATACCCCCAGTGCCCTTTACGGAATTTTCGAAGGTGTGCTCTTTAAGGGTTAATAAATCTTTTCAAGGAATGTGCAACCGAAAAGGCAATATCTACATTTTTGACGAACTTTTTAAATTTTTCGGACGTGGATTTAACATAGGGAACGGTAAAATAACCCACATTCCTTGATTCACACGACAGATCACATTTTCTCTGTTTTAAAATGAATTGTGTTACTCTGTTTTTTATCGACGAAAAAATAAATGGTAAAGGGTAACCATTATCCAAGAGTAAACTGTATGATAAAATTGAAATTTTTCTTGTGAAATTGTGGATGTGATATCGTCAGAATCTTATCAACCAGACCGAAAATGACGCCTTTTTTATGGGATATTGGATGGTGTGAATGAAAATTCAGGTATCTCCCTGAAAAGGTAGGCTTGTGGTACCAGTCGAAGATGAATTCTCCGTCTCTCACCATAACCGTGACATCCAGGAAATTCAGTGTGTTGTTGTCGCTAATTTCGATAGTGAATTGTAATCTGCTATGTAGTGAATTAAACGTTTCTAAAATGTGATCAAAATGCTCAGGAGGAGCTGCCATAAAGATATCATCCACATATCTGCGAAAAACTCTAATATAAGGTAACAAGTTCATTGCCCTTGTCTCAATATCCTGTAATGTAATGTCAGCGATAATTGGTGAGAGAGGAGAACCCATCGGAGAGCCAAATATCTGTTTATATATACGGTTATTAAACACAAAGAAAGTCGAGTTCAATACTAACCGAACAGCCGACAAAAATTCATCCTTCGGTATGGACGTTCCCTCAGAGATAGAGTCCCATCTCTTTTCAATGCTATCAATTGCCAAATCTAAAGGTACATTAGTGAATAAAGAAACGACATCCAATGAAATAAGTTTGTAATTTGATTCAGTTGATGTCACTTAAATCATTCACTAGCTGAGAACTGTTTTTTAAGTGTGTGTTAGGAAAAGTGATATTATTGTAAATGACTTTGTGCAAAAAAGAAGCTAAAGTGTATAGTGGGACTGTTAATCGAAGAGACTATAACTCTGAGAGGATGTCCCGGCTTGTGTATCTTTGGTAGCCCGTATGCTCTAGGAAGAACGCCGTCCGTTGTGAGTAGGGCCTTGTATCCCTGTTCCGTAATGAAATTTTTCTTCTTCCATCTCACTAGCAAGTCTCTTAGGTCGTTGGTTATCCTCCTCAAAGGGTCCCCTTTTGACCACAGTGTACGTTTCCGGGTCCGACAAAGTTTCCTCCATTTTTTTGATGTAGTCATCTCTATTCAGGGCTATGGTGACATTGCCCTTGTCCGCTCGTGTGGTGTTGCCAAGTGCATTAATTACTCTCTACATCGTTGTGCGCTCACAACAATATAATCAGATATTTGGCTCTCCGAGGGTTCTCCTCTCTCACCAATTATCGCTGACATTACATTACAGGATATTGAGACAAGGGCAATGAACTTGTTACCTTATATTAGAGTTTTTCGCAGATATGTGGATGATATCTTTATGGCAGCTCCTCCTGAGCATTTTGATCACATTTTAGAAACGTTTAATTCACTACATAGCAGATTACAATTCACTATCGAATTAGCGACAACAACACACTGAATTTCCTGGATGTCACGGTTATGGTGAGAGACGGAGAATTCATCTTCGACTGGTACCACAAGCCTACCTTTCAGGGAGGATACCTGAATTTTCATTCACACCATCCAATATCCCATAAAAAAGGCGTCATTTTCGTCTGGTTGATAAGATTCTGACGATATCACATCACAATTTCACAAGAAAAATTTCAATTTTATCATACAGTTACTCTTGGATAATGGTTACCCTTTACCATTTATTTTTTCGTCGATAAAAAACAGAGTAACACAATTCATTTTAAAACAGAGAAAATGTGATCTGTCGTGTGAATCAAGGAATGTGGGTTATTTTACCGTTCCCTATGTTAAATCCACGTCCGAAAAATTTAAAAAGTTCGTCAAAAACGTAGATATTGCCTTTTCGGTCGCACATCCCTTGAAAAGATTTATTAAGACTGGTAAGGACAATCTTGACAAGTTTTCTCACAGCAAGGTTGTATATAAAATTTCATGCAAAGATTGTGAAGTGTCTTATGTGGGACAGACCAAAAGGCAGCTTAAACCAGAGTTAAAGAACATAAAAATGATTATCGACAGAAATTCTCGTTCTCCTTCGGTCATTTCGGCTCATAGGGTGCAAACCGACCACGAGTTCGATTGGGAAGGTGTGGAGGTGCTTGACATTGAGCCGGCACTCGGGAAGAGACTTACGTCTGAAATGATTCATATAAACGACAGTCATCGCCGTTAAACAAACAAAAAGACACGGAGTCTCTTCCCGAGGGATATCTCTCTGTCCTAAATTTGTTCCCTACTCAGCCTTAAGTTCGTACCACGGTTCTTTCCTTTCCCCTTCCTTTTTACTGCCGCTGTCTATATATAGGGGAAGGCGGGGTATTCTTGGACACGGGATATTGTTGGACCAGCGCGATATCTTTCCCGTTTCTGCCGCTAGGGGACTCTACCGTCTACCATAGTTTCGTCTCGTCATACTCTCATTTTCTATGGTGCAGTTGACCAGTTTGAGCGCGTTTGTTACCTCGCATTCACAGTCGTCCGAATTTGTTACTTGCAAAGTGTTTTTTTGGCCCGTTGGTGTGCTTGTTTTAACACGGTTTTTCGACGAACCAAGTCAGGTAACTATATGCATTACATTCTTTGAACTTTAAGCTTTCAAAGCATACTACGAGTTTTGTATGAAATGTGCATTGTGTTACTTATACGCCGACATGTTTGAAAAATAAGCGTTCGGGGTATTATTGGACATTTTTTTCGGGGTATTATTGGACACTTGATTTTGACATTTCACAGCGTAACCTCGTGTATTTGATGCGTATAGTGATTTTTCATGCATAATTTCAACAATGCATTCGTTTTTTGGCCATTTCTAATCGTTTTTTTGGTCCGCGTTTAAACTTTAAAGATAAAAAGCCAAAAAGTCAGCCAAAAAGTCTAATCGCGGCCGTAAACCATTGAAATCGGTGGTTTTGACATCGCCAGAAAATCTGTCTGAACCAACGTGATAAGACCGAGAAAAGGCGTTCAAGTTTATTGGAGAAAGACGACGCAAAGAAGAAAAAAGGGCCGGGAAAATCAAAGACTCCGCAAAAAAAATCCCGCCTCCAGACGAAACTGAGGATGAGGAAGACATCGACTTCTGCATAATTTGCATGAAAATTATGCCGAAGAACGAAAATCGGGCGAAACACTGCCTATGGTGTCGCTTGTGATCGAGGTGTCCACTTGAGTTGTGCCGGGCGGACCCGAACACTTTCAAATGCCATAATTGTGATCCGCAATAATTTTTTTTTTTAATTTCAACATATTTTTACATTCTTTTGTTCATCTTATTATATTCTTTCAGTTTTCTCCGAGAAATAACGTTTTCCAACAATAACTTGCATTTTTTATCGATTTACATAACTGTCCAATAATACCCCGAGATTTTTCAAAATCTCAAAAACCTACTTTTTGGGCCAACTGCTACACAGGGTTACAACGTTGAACAATTAGGTACAATTTCTGGTAAAAAAAGTAAGGTTTACTTATCGTACAACACAATTAAGCTTTAAAATTTTCAAAAAAAAGCAATTTTTTTTAGAGTTTTTGGTGAAAATAAAAACGTGTCCAAGAATACCCCGATTTCCCTACGGCTTCGTTCTTGCGCCACCGAGTAGTCTGTCATTGCTATATAGAGGTAACACATCTGAGATATCGACAATGTCGACCCCGCCAAAGTTACACACCATGGAGCATTCTAATTGTATGTATTCCATTAGACTATTGTTTCTTAACACGCCGCAATTTATTTTATATTCCAATTACAGATGCGTACTACCATTCTGAGAACGTCGTTATCAGCGTTTTAGATATTAGGATAATTAATGTTTTGTAAATATTTTAGTATTTAACGAATTATGTAGACACTGAGGATGGTTCGATGTGAACCGAAACGTTTTGTGAAATCCATCTATTAAACATATATTAACATTGACACCTAGTTTCGGCTCGATGCCCTTTTAAATTTTAACTTAAAAACTATATATTAAAACATACAATTTTTTAAATTATATATCTAATAATTAATTTAATATAATGAGACTTAATAAGTGTAATAATTTAAATGAGAGTAATTGAAATTATGTTAATACTATCTATATAATAATTAAATTAATGCAATAATTATAATATATAATTTTTTGTTAATAATTGTATTTTGTGTTAATAATAAAAATAACTAATTTAAATTAAAATAATTAGATTTATATTAATATTAATTATATTGTATTAATAGATAATAATAGATAATAACTAAAAATCATTTAAATTAAGCTCTGTTCCTACTTCAAGTACCTGAAACAAAGAAATTTTATCATATTAATATTTTGATAAACAATTAATAAGATTATTAAAATTATATTTATTGTGTTTACTGTTTATATATATAATTATAGACTCTTAAAATGTCAAAATAAAGATATCACAGCAAATGCGAGTAAGCACGGTACGTGACGGGTTAAAGAAAAATAATTGATGCAATGCTTTAAATATGTTGAATATTTTGGCTCTTTCTTCAAGCCATCTTCAATTTTATTAACAGTCACAATAATTTAATACTGCCGATTCCGAGATAGCAGGATCTCTTTCTGAGATGTTGTTTTAAACAAGCTGATATGCGCGAATGTAAAGAACATAGATATTCTCTTGACAGGACAAATATAATAAGTAAGGTAAAAATTTTCTTTACACAGCCAACCCTAAATGACTTCTGGACTAACCTTAATGTAACCTTGACCTTCAAGAAGTCTAGGTCATTGACCCTTTTTTGTCGTTTGTTAAAAAGTTATTAACAAAAAGTTTGACAAATAATAGATGTTATTTTGAGTATATGGATATATATATAAGCGATATATCAAAGTACATGCGTCGACAGAGAGACATGTTCCACAGGGGTCGAAAGAGGTAGACCTCGCTTTACAACTTACAAAGTACATGCATGGACAGAGGGAGTGTGTTCCACAGAGGTTGGGGAAGACGACAGATCTCGCTTTACAATTTACGAAGTACATGCGTGGACAGAGGAGTGTGTTCCATAGGAGTCAGGAAAGAAAACTTGCTTCAACTTACAAAGGCACATACTTGTAAGTTGAAGCAAGGTCCATCCCGTATAGGGGGGGTATGGATAGCCTAGGGGGCCGAAAAAGCAAAGTCTGTTTCCCCCACCCCCCTCTCTCCGATTCCTGTGGAACACACTCCTCTGCCCACGCATGTATGTATTTTGTAAGTTGAAGATGGCTCAAAGGAAGAGCCGAAACGTTTCAACATACGAAACGTTGAAGCATCGCATCTGTTTAGATCGTGAGAATTCGCATAATAAAGCATTCGATAAAAATCGCGTTTTAAAGCAGCCGCATTATCGTCAAGTTACAGCATGGATCTTTTCGCTAGTCGCCTCCCGAAATCGGTGACTCTTGCGAGTTAATAACTAAGTCAAGCAACCGCGCTTGAACAAAGGAAAATTCCATGCTGTAAACACTGCGATCGAAAACAATCAACGATCTCGTCGGAGCGTTAACCGAAACTCTGTCGCGAGCACGATGACGTAGGCCATCGGCGGCCAATCACCTATCCGAAAACCGAGCTCCGCGCACGTTAAGTGCGAACGCACCCGCGATCGGCCCTCAGCCACCAATCACGCACTAAGTACACGAAATTCCCCTCAATGTTCAAAACGCGAGGATTTTATTGGCAATTAGCCCGAAGAGAGCCTCTGCTCGGAGGCAATAAAAGATCGCCGCTGCGCCGCGAAAAGGCACTCGCTCGCAGTCCTCGCAAGTCGAAAAACGCTTTCGCATACCGCTTCGCTTCGCTCAGTAATTCGCATACGCTTGCTTAATCGCTTTAGCCGCTCTTGCCGTATCAACTTCTGTGCGCGCTACCGCTCACGGCCATTTCGCCTGAAACAAAGACCTGTAAATACCTGTACATATTGGACATTATATATTATTAAACTTGTTGTATAATCTTTGAGTTTTGATCTACGTGCGTGTACTTGTCCTCCTCGTGCTGTCTCTAACCCGCGGACTCTCGAACATTTCTGGTCCTTCGAGCCGGATCCTCGCCGGCAACCGCGATTCGGGAGTGCCTAAAAACCAAAGACAGTCATGAGCACGGAGCCGAATGCCCTGCTGACCGCTCAGCGCGACATCCAAGGTCGCATCTCCCGGGCAGTCGACAACCTAAAGAAGATGGGCTCAGCCAACATCACCCTCAGCGCCGTAGAAACTCGAATCCGAATCCTAGACGACCTATGGGCGAAATTCGAATCGCAGCACGACATGATACGAGCATGCTACAAGGAAGCCTACGAGGCGAGTGAGTACGTCAAATCTGATCTTTTTGACTCGACGGAAATCACTTACGTGCATCAACGAAGCGTGTTGGCGGAATACGCAAACCGTCTCACGAAAGCACTCAATCGTCCGCGCCGTCCGAACAAAGCAGCGAACACTCTCCAAAGACCTCGTTGCCTCGCATTAAGTTGCAGCATTTCTCGGGCGAGTATGAAGACTGGCCGTCGTTTCGTGACATATTCCAGTCGGTCATCGGTCAAAACTCCTCTATCTCCACGTCGAGCGCTTTCACTACCTTCGGTCTTGCGTACAAGGTCCGGCTGAAAATAATTCGGTCGTTAAACGTAACCGCAGACAATTACGACCGCGCATGGGCGATCTTAAGCAAGCACTACGAGAACAAAAGGGAGTTGATACGCTCCAACTTCGCAACGTTCACCGCCGTCGCGAAGATGAAGGGGGATACCGCTGAAGAACTTAGCCGAATTTTCAACGCCGTCACGACCGCTGTGAACGCGCAGGAAAGTATCGGCAGGCCGATCGAATCCCACGGGATGGACCTCTTCAATCACCTCGTAGTCGAGCTCTTTGATCCGCGTACGCGTCTCGAGTGGGAGTCCTCGATCAGCGACTCCACCAATCCACCGGAGCACACCACACTCACTGACTTTATGACTAAGCGCATATTGACACTCAACGCCGCGAGACCGAAACCCGCACCTAAAGTCCCAGAATCGTCACGATCCGCGAAAACTCACGTAGCGAAACACAGTTCCGATCCACAGTGCGCGTTGTGTAAAGGAAAGCACACTCTAATGACTTGCAGCGAGTTCAAGGCCAAGTCGGCCAACGAGCGCAAATCGTTCGTCGAAACAAATCGGTTGTGTTACAATTGTCTCGGCAATCATCTGATCGCGAAGTGCCAATCGTCAAAGACGTGCCTAACGTGCAAAATCTCGGCATCATACGATGCTCCACGAGGCTCAGGTCACCGCGCCGAAACCTGCCGAGGTCAGCGCACTATCCGCAATGCGTCGAGCCGACGACAGCAAGGCAATTCTTGCCACCGCGCGGGTGACGGTCGCCGATCGCCATGGAGAGCCACACGCCGCGAGAGCTCTCATCGATCAGGGATCCGAGGTGTCGATCATCTCGGAATCTCTAGCACAACAGCTCCGCCTTAAACGCGCTCACTCCGCCGTGTCAATTTCCGGGATCGGTGGCTCCAAATCGGGATCGACCCGCGGGAAGGTGACGGTGAGCCTCACTTCCAACACGACCGGGTCCACAATCTCGGCCGTCGCGTTCGTCCTGCCGCGTCTCTCGTTGTATCAGGGCTCGACTACGAGGCGCGCACCAACGTGGCCGCACATTCAGGGACTTCCGCTGGCCGACCCGCAGTTCCTAGACAACGATCCAGTCGAGATTCTTCTCGGAGCAGAAGTTTGTGCTTCGGACCTCAAGCTCCAATCGCGCAGACAGAGACGGTCCTCGGGTGGATCCTCTCAGGGGGCTGCGGTGCGACTGAAGGGATACCACAGTTCTCTGCAATGCACCGCCGACCACGAGCTGGTCGAGCTAGTGCGCCGCTTTTGGGAGCAGGAAGCCGACATTTCCTCTCCCGTCGCTCTACGCCCGAAGAGAAAGAATGCGGAGGAGTTCTTCGTGCGCACCACGAGCGTACGGCCACCGGACGGTACGTCGTGAGACTCCCGTTCAGGACCACTCCAACTACCCTCGCCTGAGACGCGCAGGCCAGCAGAGCGTCTGCAGTCAGTTATGGAGCGACGTTGTGAGAAGGATCCGCGATTCGGTGAGCTCTACCGAGCCTTCATGCAGGAGTATGAAGATCCTGCAGCACATGACGGAGGTTGAAGCAGTTCCGAGGACGACGAAGTAGGCAAGTGCTACCTACCCCATCACGGAGTGTTCAAGGAGGCCAGCTCCACGACCAAGCTCAGAGTGGTGTTCAACGGGTCGCAACGCACGAAGTCCGGTGACTCATTGAACTCGCACTTGCACGTGGGCGCCAACCTCTTGCCAGCGCTCGCCGACGTGATTACGCGTTGGCGCCGGCACCGCGTAGCCCTGGTGTCAGGACATCAAACAAATGTACCGGCAAATCCTAGTGCATCCCAAGGACCGCGGATTCCAGAGAATCCTATGGAGAAGCAAGGCGACCGAGCTGATGCGCGAGCTGCTCCTGAACACGGTGACGTACGGACTCGCGTGCTCGCCGTTTCTCGCAATCCGGTCGCTCATCCAGTTAGCCGACGACGAAAAATCGCGATATCCTCAGGGCGCCGCCGCACTGCTCAAGGATCGCTACGTCGACGATGTCCAGACGGGAAGCGGACTCAATACCTGGCGCGATCGCGTTGCAGACCGAACTCCGCGAGCTCTGCATGGCGGGCGGGTTCCCGCTTCGGAAGTGGTCATCGAACTTTGAGGACGCCCTAACCGGCATTCCCTGTGGAACACCGTCAGTTCCAAGAACCGCACTCTTGGCTGAACGAAAGCCAGACCCACGTTGGGCCTCCTGTGGTACCCGCGCGAGGACAGTTTCGCGTTCGCGATACACCCGCGCACGATCACACAATACACCAAGCGACGCGTCCTCGCGGAAACCGCACGTCTCTTCGACCCGCTGGGATGGCTCGCTCCGGTGGTAATTCGCGCCAAGATCCTAATCCAGTCCGCATGGCTTCAACAGCTGGATTGGGACACTCCGCTCCCTTCCTCCGACGCTCACCGCTGGGAGCTCCTCTTTCAAGGAACTTCCCGAGCTCGAAGCCTCCGCGTGAACCGCTGGCTCGGCACAGCAGCCGAGAATCAGCAATTCGAACTGCACGGCTTCGCCGACGCATCCGAACGGGGATACGCCGCTGTCGTGTATCTCCGCGTCGTCTCAGACAACTTCCAGGCAGTACAGATTCTAGCCGCCAAGAGCAAAGTAGCACCTGTAAAACAAGTGGCTCTGGCGCGCCTCGAACTGTGTGCCGCCGCTGCACTCACAGATCTTGCGGAGCACTACCGCACTCTCTTAAGTTTGTCCACAGCACCCGTCATTCTCTGGTCAGACTCCGAAACCACGCTGCACTGGATCCGAGGGCACTCCTCACGCTGGAAGACCTTCGTCGCAAACCGCGTGGCTCACATCCAGCTGCGACTTCCCGACGCTCAGTGGCGACACGTCCCGGGACGGGACAATCCGGCCGATTGCGCTTCCAGGGGAATCTCACCCAGCGAACTACTGCAACACCCCTTGTGGTGGACGGGTCCCGCCTGGCTCCAGAAGGACTCGTCTCACTGGCCGAACAAGGACCCCGAACTGCCGGCGGACGAGATGCCCGAGCAACGAGCCAAGGTGCAAGCCGTCACCAAGAAGGTCGAGGCCGGGCCTGAAATGCTCCTCAGGTTCTCCTCCTTGCACCGTCTACTGAGAGTCACTGCCTGGAGCTCTCGATGGCGGCACCCCCGCCGCCCGGACGGCGCTCACGCTTCAGCCCGACGAGCTCGACGAGGCACTGTTTCTGTGGCTCCGCGTGGTGCAAGGATTGCACTACGCCGCCGAAGTCACCGCAGTCACCTCCAACCGCACTGTGCCACTGAGAAGTTCACTGGTGCACTTAAATCCTTTCCTGGATGACCACGGCGTGCTGAGAGCAGGAGGACGGCTAAAGCACGCACCGCTGCCACACGATGAAAAGCACTCGATGATCGTTCCACCGTCTTCGTGGCTCACTCAGCTGCTGATCGACTCCTGCCCTCGTCGGACACTTCACGGGGGAGTGCAGCTCACTCTCGGTCTCCTCCGCCTGCGATTTTGGATCCCACGAGGCCGGACGGTGGTCAAACAGACGCTGCACCGTTGCGTCACGTGTACACGGTGGCGTGCGGTCCACCCCACAGCCGCCCATGGGAAACCTTCCTCGAGGACGAGTCACGCCGGCTCGCCCTTTCCTCCGAACCGGCCTGGACTACGCCGGCCCCATTCTCGTCCGCACGAGCAGAGGACGAGGGCACAAGGCCCACAAGGTCTTCATCGCCGTGTTCGTCTGCCTCAGTACCAAGACCGTACAATCTCGATGTGGTCTCCGACTACACGACGGATGCATTTCTGGCGGCATTCCGTCGCTTCACTGCACGTCAAGGCCTCTGTGAGGAGATCTACTCGGACTGTGGCACAAACTTCGTCGGAGCTGACCGAGTCCTGCAAGACCTCTTCCGCGCATCATCCGCCGACGGCCGTCGCATCGCCAATTTCGCCACCTCCGAAGGTGTAAAGTGGCACTTCAATCCGTCAGCCGCACCACACTTCGGTGGACTTTGGGAGGCGGCCGTGAAGTCGACCAAACACCACCTCAGAAGAGTCATCGGAGAGAGCACGCTCACTTTCGAGGAAATGTCCACGTTCCTCGCACAAGTCGAAGCCTGCCTGAACTCCCGGCCGCTCCAGGCTTTATCCGACGATCCAGACAACGTTTCCGCGCTCACACCGGGACACTTCCTGATCGGCGCCCCTCTTCTGGCAGTGCCCGAACCGTCACTCGAGGAGACTGCCGACGGCACTTTATCCCGGTGGCAACACATCCAGAAAATGCACGATCATTTCTGGTCTCGATGGTCGCGCGAATACATCCACGGGATGACAGCCCGGCCGAAGTGGCACAAAACCGAGGACGCTCCTGACGTGGGGGCCCTGTGTCTCGTACGCTCCGAGATCACCCCTCCGAGTCGATGGCCTCTTGCCCGAATCGTGAGGCTGCACCCCGGAGACGACGGATTGGCCCGAGTTGGAATGATCCGGACCGCCACCTCGAAGCTTGTGCGCCCACTGTGCAAGCTCGTGCTGCTTCCCTGGATCAAGGATCAGCCTCCGCAGGAGGATGCGTGAGCCCATCGACTCTTAATTTTCCACTTAATTTTACACTTAATTTTACACTTAATTTTCCGTATCGGCCTTCTGCCTATGTAAAATTGCATCGCGTGATTGTCATTTCCGGCCTTCCGCCACCGCTCAATACACTTGTCAATTGTCGTCACGTCACAGCACTTAATTTTCACGTACGTATATTCACGCCACGGTTTATGTGTCTCGCTCGAGAGCACCGCGTGTGATACTGCGCAGCCGCACAACCCCGCCATAGCTCGAGTACCACGCGCGCCGGAATGGCGATCATGCTAATCGATCGTCAATCGATACTTCCTGCCGCGACTGCTATCGCTCCATCGAGCGCATCGTCGCATTTCGTCAACATATGACGAGGCGGGCGGGATGTTTGAGATCGTGAGAATTCGCATAATAAAGCATTCGATAAAAATCGCGTTAAAGTAGCCGCATTATCGTCAAGTCACAGCATGGATCTTTTCGCTAGTCGCCTCCCGAAATGTTCGGTGACTTTTGCGAGTTAATAACAAAGTCAAGCAACCGCGCTTGAACAAAGAAAAAATCCATGCTGTAAACACTACGATCGAAAACAATCAACGATCTCGTCGGATCGTTAACCGAAACTCTGTCGCGAGCACGATGACGTAGGCCAACGGCGGCCAATCACCTACCCGCAATCCGAGCTCCGCGCCCGTTAAGTACGAACGCACCCGCGATCGGCCCTCAGCCACCAATCACGCACCGAGCCCTCAAAATTCCTTCAATATTCAAAACGCGAGGATTTTATTGGTAATTAGCCCGGAGAGAGCCTCGTCTCGGAGGCAATAAAAGATCGCCTCTGTGCCGCGAAGAGGCTCTCGCTCGCAGTTCTCGCAAGTCGAAAACGCTTTCGCATACCGCTTAACGCTTCGCCTAGTAATTCGAATACGCTCGCTTTATAGCTTTCGCCGCTTTTGCCGTATCAACTCTGTGCGCGCTACCGCTCACGGCATTTCGCCTGAAACAAAGACTTGTAAATACGTGTACATATTGAACATTATATTTTATTAAACTTTGTTATACAATCTTTGAGTTTTGATCTACGTACGTGTACTTGTCCTCCTCGTGCTGTCTCTAACCCGCAACCCGCGGACTCTCGAACAAATAATTTTAAGTTAAAAACGTTCAAACATACACCACCCGTAAGAATTTAAAAAATTAAAAAAATCGGTTTCCAGAAAATAGATAACGAATAATTTTTACCACAAGTATATAAAATAGGGGTAGTATTTTCCGGAGAGTGCTATAGAGTGTGTAGTTTTTCGTTATCTATTTTCTGGAAACCGATTTTTTTAATTTTTTTAATTCTTACAGGTGGTGTATGTTTAAACGTTTTTAACTTAAAAACTATTGGACCGAATTTGTATTAAAACCATATAAAATAGGGGTAGAATTTTCCGGGGAGTGCTATAGAGTGTATAGTTTTTCGTTATCTATTTTCTGAAAACCGATTTCTTTAATTTTTTTAATATTAAAAAATAAAAAATTAAAAAATCGGTTTCCAGAAAATCGGTAACGACACACCCTATAGCACTCCTCGGGAAATTCTATCCCTATTTCATATACTTGTAGTAAAAATTCGGTCCAATAGTTTTTAAGTTATTAACGTTCAAACATACACCACCCGTAAGGATTTTATATAATAGTATAGAGTATAGATTGTATAGTAGAAATAATTTGCGTTGCATCAGAGTAGCGTTTCACTTGTAATCTTTTTTTGTTAATCGGAATGAAAGAGTATCCATGTTGGATTTTGGTAACACTAGGAGTTAGAGAGAATCTTTTTGCAAGTTTTTTTTGCGTCTTACTGTGCATTTCTTTGCTGTACTCAAAAAATGTTATGTGCTAAAACTCAAAAAACAATCTTTTCTTTGGTTTTTTCTACCCCTATTTCATATGTAACTTTTTAAATTTGGTTAATTAGAACTAATTTTATACGTCATCAAAAATTTATATACGAATTTACGAAAACAAAGCTTTCTCTATGAGGAAGCAAAAATTAAAAAAAAACCCTTTATTGATTATCGCCAAATTCAATACCAACCTTCTTTGAACGATACTCTATCGATTAAAAAAAAACAGCCCGATATCTCAATATTTACAAAAGTTAGAGCAACCACGGACATTTTTAAAAAAATTCAAAATTTTTTTAAAAAAGAACCCCTTTACCGATCATCGCCACATTCAATACCAACCTTCCTTGAATGATACTCTATCGATTAAAAAAAAACAGCCCGATATCTCAATATTTGCGGAAGTTAGAGCAACCACAACATTAAATGTGCACACACACACACACACACACACACACACATACGGACATTTTTTTTAGGCGATATTTCGACGTTTTACAACACTCTGAACATATTGGCATCAAAAACTCAAAAAACAATCTTTTCTTTGGTTTCTTCTACCCCTATTTCATATATAATTCATTTAAATTTGGTTGACTAGACCCAACTTTATACGCAATCAAAGGTTCATGTACGAAATTCACGAAAACAAAGCTTCCTCTATGAGGAAGCAATAGAGAGATCGATGCAGATGAATTACTCGTTCTCTTGATGTAACTGCTCTTTTCACCCAATATCCCTAAGGAGTTAGTTCTTAAAACAATAGAGAAACGTTGGCAAGATATTTCTCGGACCACAGATCTCAGCTTGCCGCAATTCTTGCACGCTATTGAGTTGGTACTGACATCTACGAGTTTCAGTTTTAACGGAAACACATATGAACAGATCTTTGGCAGCCCGATGGGATCTCCTCTATCACCAGTACTGGCTGATATCGTAATGGATGATCTGGAAACTCACTGCCTTGCCGAGTTCAATTTTTGTTTGTCGTTTTTTCGCAGTTACGTTGATGATGTTATTGCCATTATAATTAAGGTCAAAATCAACGATGTTCTTACAGTTTTTAATAATTACCATCCTCGTCTAAAATTTACACACGAAATTGAGGTCGACGGAGCCATCCCCTTTCTAGATACTCTGATTTTATCAGGGATGGTAACAGGCTTTTGACCAATTGTACCGGAAACCTACGTTCTCGGGCAGATACGTCAATTATTTGTCTAATCATCCACGTAAATACAAGAACAACACGATTACTAGCTTAGTCGACCACGTGATTTTGCTTTCGGACAAACGATTTCATAATTCTAACATTGAAACTGTAAGGAACATCTTGATTAATAACTGCTTCCCTGAACATGTTATTAATAAGCAAATTAACAAGAGGTTAAAAGAGCTGAATGGTCGCGTTGACACCGTCGACTCCAATAATGCTAACAACACTTTCGATGCCCGGAGATATTTAGTGTTTTCTTATGTAAAAGGTTTAAGCGAGAACATCGGCCGTACTTTAAACCGATGTGGCCTTGATGTCCTTCACACGATTCCAAAAAAGCTAGATTCAATTATAAAATATAAAGAAACCTTTATCCGCCAGCGATTAAAAACAAATTCAATTTTTTATTGCTCGACTATCTGGCTAAAATTATACATAAGTGCACAACGTTTCGGCTCACGGTTAGAGCCCTTATCAAGTGCCGTCTGAAATATATGAACATCGCGATGTAACACCATAAATAAATATAAATTAGAAATTAGTCATAAAACGTGGCAAAGATAAACTTAACAACATGAAGAAAACAGGCGTTGTTTATAAAATTGACTGTAATGATTGTCTCGGATTTACACGAGCGGAGCGCCTGCCGGAGCGGCAACCCATTCTGCGCTCCTAGGCGCCTCGCCGCCCCACCCCGCCGGCACAGGTAACACCTGCCGCCGCGGGGCGGCTGTCGTTACTCGTAATTAAAACGCGACCGAAAAAGTTCATAAGGACCAACGCGGCCGTGTGAAATCGTTAGCATCTCTCGTATGAGCACTCCGCTTTGGGCGTTAAATATACCAAGCGTCGAGACTACGATCGAGAACAGCTATACCTTTTTCGCTTCACGCTGGAGCACCCGGAGACAGAGTCTGCCCCTCCCACTCGCCGAATCCGATCGGTAGTGGTGGTAGCGCAGGGCCACTCTGCCCGAGGAGCCGGCAGGAGACGCCGACCACGACCCAGGAGACGAGCCAGGAGGCCCTCCCCGTTGCGACGACCAGAAGCCAAGGAGCAGCCAGAGGCCAAGGCACCGGCCCCTCCACCAGAGCCGAGGTGGCTCTTGACGCCAATCTGCCTTCCCGAGTCGCATAGGCGACTCACCCGACCACCAGGGGTGAGCCTTGCGCCGGGCGACCCACGGGCAACACGGCCCTTGCCACCGGACTCGTGGAAAACAGTGGGCACGCAAACGGAGAAGCGGACGAAACATAAGAAGAGCAGCAGCTCGAAGGATCGAGAGCCGGCCCTGCCCTCCCCGGAAATTCGCAAATATCCCACGGATCGGGCCCCCGCGACTCCGGGAAAGAAAATCGATTTGAATAATAACTCGAGCCACCCCAATTTAACACCTCAGCAAGCAGCCAAGCACCGGCTCTTGCTGTAGATTTTTTGAGAAGTCCGGCGCCCCTGTGCGCCGGCATAAGATAAAGCTAAAGATAATGCTCATTGTACAGTAAGAAGAAGAATAAATGTGATTGTAACGTCGATTCAAGCCGACTCTTCGCTTCTTTAACCTGCCCCTGCGTCTCCCGAACAATGATTGTAATGTATCCTATATAGGACAAACATTAAGACACCTGGAAACTCGTGTGAAGGAGCATCTTCGTGATATCAAAAAAGATGAGAGTAAGTGCTCCGTAATTAGCAAACACAGATTGATGTACGGGCATGATTTTAAATGGTCCACTGCGGAGGTTTTGCATATGGAGAGAAATGTGAGGAAGAGAGAGATAGCGGAAATGTTTTATATAAAAAACCACGATAATACGATCAATCTAAAAAAAGATACGGAAAATCTTAATCCGTTATATGACCGAATCATAAGATCTACGTAGGCTTCTCTTATTGTTTATGTTTTCCTTCCGTTTGACCCACTGAGGTACTCGGTGTTTTCAAATTAGTTTCACTCCGTCCTTCGACTCGGAACGACGTTTCTCACATGTCTCCGTTCCGGTTAAATTAATTTTGTTGCTACATCGCACGACAAGGATGGACCGCGGTTCCTTCATATTGAAACTTTGACAAGGTGTTAAACTGCAAAGAAAATCTGTTGTGCTGCTAATTCTAGTATGAGAGAGGTATTTAATTTCTTTTTCTGCATTTTCTTTTCGTTCCTTGTACGATGGATTATATAACATGACTTCGTTGTTTTTTAGTTTAACTCTTGATAAGGACACAAAACGAGCGTCGAAACGTCGAGAATAATTTAATATTACTATATGGATTGATGTAATATTACGATTAAACGTCAGTTTGGTCAAAGAATCTCCTCTTATTGCTGATATTTATGCTTATTGGCATTCTAGTCCATATCAGCAATTGCAGAAAACTGCAAACAAATTTTTGTCAGCTCTGCCAACTAGTGTGGCAAGCGAACAGCTATTTAGCGCTGCTAGACAGCTTTATGCGGACAGGCGCAGTAATTTGTTGGGCGAAAATGCCGAGAAACTATTATTTTTGCATTACAATATAAATTGTTTAATTTTAATTACTGATTACCTGATTACAGTAATTACACTAATTACAAAACATCTTAAGTACAAATACAAACTTTTATTTTATGTGATCTCATCTCAATAATATGATTAATGAATATGTGATACTGATTTTAGTGATTTTGTTTTGTTTAAGAGTTGAGGATGCACATGCAATATTCATGTAATATTTATGCAATTCATGCAATATAGTGTTAAATGTGTTAATAAATGTTTTATAGATAGTATATTAGTATATTACTTATTTATTTTGTAATATAACAAAAGTTTCGGTTTTCGGTTTCGGTTTCGGCCGAAATTGAGAAGAAACCGAATATTCGTTTTCGGTTTCGGCCGAAACTAAAAAAAGTGGTTTTGATCGGACTCTAAAATTTATATTGTACTTAGAAAATTTGCTTACCACCGCTGGATTTAAACCTGAAACCCCTGGCTCTTGAGTCAGTCACCTTCCGCACTGTACTACAACATTGATTGATGAAGACGTTTCGTATTGTCTACATATGTTACACTTATTGTTAGCAGACGTACGGAAGGTGCTTGCTCTTAATAGGGTCGGCTCATTATACATTTTTCTTACAAAATTGATGTCGGTCATCGATTCGATATCGAATCGATGACTTATCGACATCGAAAATCAGCCGATTTTAATCAAATTGTTTTGGCACTAAATTGCTTCTTTCTAAGTTACTTGTGTTCAAAACTCTAAAAATTTCTAAAATTCTAAAATTTCTAAAATTTCTAAAATTCTAAAACTCTAAAAGTCTAAAATTAAGAGACTATCTCCATATAGTATGCAGATAGTCATCGATTCGATGTCGATCGGTATCAAACCGATGACTATACATCATATGGTGACAGGCCGTTATTCATAGTCGGTTCTTATATTGTTCAAGACCGTCTTAAGTTCAATCTTAAAATGTCATGAACCAATCGCTTAACCGTATTAGCATCTTAAGACATAATTTCAGACGGTCTTGAAATAAGATCCGACTATGAATATCGGCCATACACTTAATTGTTTATATATCAACAAATATACTTTGTTTATATCTTACATTTAACCATAAAAATATTTTTAGAATATTATAGAAAGTTGTGAATAGTTATAATTTTTACAATCAATTTTTACAATAATTTGCAACTGCGACAAATTACTATTTTTCTAAAAAATTTTTCTTAGAACGTTGTAGAAAGTTGTAAATAGTTGTGATTTTTACAATAATCTACAACTTCTACAACTTACTACGTTCTTATAAAAAATATTCGTAGAATGTTGTAGATAGTTAAAAATAATTATAATTTTTACAATAATCTACAACTTCTACGATTTACTACGTCTCATAAAAAATGTTCGTAAAAAAGTTGTTACAATTTTCTATTACTTTTTACAACTTACTACAATTTACTATAATTTACTACAATTTACCATGAATTTCTACAATTTTCACCATTTGTGATTTGTTGTAGAAGATTGTAATTTTTCATAGAAATACGTAAATTGTTGTAAAATTATTTCCACCAGGGAACGCTTGTTTCTGCACGACTTTGCACATGAAACGTAAAACTAAATTAGTTTCAGAGGGGGTTATGATTTTGGTCGGCGTACTTGGACGGCGTACCTTGTAGAACCTTAAACAGTATGCTATTATATGACATCTTGTTCAAGTTTGAGCGTTCGGTCAATAGCTTGGTAACAAGACACTGATCAACAGTGGCGGTGGTGGTAACCTTTCTTTGCTCGGGAAGGTCGGTTTCTAAACGAGTGAAGCTGCTACTTGGCCATTCATTGTCGTTTGATTGAAGAAAGCTAGGTCCATGCCACTACATGGATGAATTGGCTAATTCGTGAGGATTTAGTCCACGCGATAAAATATCGGCGGGATTGCTTGCAGAAGTAACGTGATGCCAATCACTGATTTCGGTAAGACGTTGGATCTCGCCGACTCTATTTGATACGAATACCGACCATCTACGAGACTGTAATGATATCCAATTTAAAACAATGTAGGCATCTGACCAGTAGAATTTTTGAATACTCGTTAAATCTAATGTTTTGCTAGTCTTGTCCATTGATTCTGCTAACAGTAGTGCTGCAGATAACTCCAGTCGCGCCAGAGTTACGGCTTTAAGGGGCGCGACTCTAGATTTTGAGCACAACAATTCGACACGGTACGCATTGTGACCCACCTTTGTACGAAAGTATACACTAGCCTCGTAAGCGTGTTCGCTAGCGTCGCAAAACCCATGTAATTGTATCAATTGACTTGTATTAGATTTTACGCCGCGCGGTACTTGCAATTGATCTACAGCTGGTAACTGCGATCTGAGGGTACACCAACAAGTATGAATGTTTTGAGGAACAGATTCATCCCAATGGATGCCCGATTGCCAAAGATCCTGAATGATGAGCTTTGCAATAACGACGATCGGACCTAGTAAATCTAGAAGGTCGAATAGCCTGGAGACCTCTAAAAGTATAGTATGCTTGGTTATAATGTTAGTGGAATCAGGCGTATATGAAAAACTGAACGTATCTTTGGACTGATTCCATTGAATTCCCAGGACAGACGTATTTATGTCGCCGTTGATTGTTACTGGTTCGCTATTTTGATTATCAACCGACTTGATTAATTCTGGGCAATTGGATGCCCATTTACTGAGTGAGCTCAAAGCAACCTAGTCGCAATAATTGTATTATTTGATCGCGTACTATCATCGCTTCTTGTAATGTATCCGCTCCTGTGAGCACATCATCAATATAACAGCCGCGCTTGATATGTTTTGCACCGATGGGAAACTTAATGGCGTTTCGTTCGGCTAAATCATCTACGCACCCGGTTGCCAGCGAGGCAGCGGAGGCTGTACCGTATGTGACGGTAAGCATTTCGTAAGTAAGTACGACGTCCGTAGAATTCTTTCGCCAAAGGATGCGTTGTAGGCAGGTCTGCGAGGGATGAACCAGTATCTGTCGATACATCTTTATCATGTCCGCGCTAAAGATGTAGATAAAGGTACGAAATCGTAGCAAGACGGATGCTAGATCCGATTGAAAGACAGGTCCTACCATTAGAGCATCGTTCAGAGAAAAACCAGTACTACTCGGGGAAGAAGCGTTGAATACAACTCGGATTTCGAATCCTTGATTCGTTGCTTCGAATACGCAATGGTGAGGTAAATAAAATAATACCGAATCCTCATCGATTGGAGGATCTATACGACGCATATGCCCTAGCGCTAAGTACTCGTCGATAAATTCCGAGTATTGAATCTTTAGTTCGAGATCGCGTTGGAATCTTCTTTCGAGACCTTTTAACCTAGTCAGTGCGATAGCCCGAGAATCTCCGAGCTTATTGATTATGTGTTCCTTTATAGGAAGTTTGACTACGTATCTACCTTGGCGAGTTTGAGACACGTTACTCAAGAAATGTTGTTTGCACATTCTTTTCTCCAGGGTGTAATTGTTCGACGATCCATCGGAATCATCTAGTCGCCAAAACCGGCTCAATTGTTCGTGCAATTGAATATTAGTTAATGACGCGTGGCAAGCGTGCAACTTTAATGACGATTGTAAGAGATTGCCCAGGGGCCCCGCCAGGATCCATCCTAACCGCGTTTTTTGTAACAGCGGGTGATTGCGCGAAGCCTGGATCTGATCTACGCACATCAGATCCCAAAATAGTCTCGCTCCAATCAATATGTCGATCTCGGAAGACACATGAAATTGAGGATCGGCTAAATTAATATTGTGTGGAAATTCGAAATCGCTCCATTTCAACGTGAAAGCCGGAAGCTTATCCGTAACGCGTTCTGCTACGATGCATTCAATGGTAGTCGCGTATGAATCTTGACGAGATTGCAATTTAACCTGTAATGCTTGGGTGGATGTCGTGGCAGTACCGCTCACGCCCGTTATTGATACGTTTAGAGCTCGCGGTTTTAAGCCGAGAACGGTTAGAAATTTCTTGGAAATAAAATGCGCTTGTGATCCGCAATCTAATAACACTCGGCAGGAATGTCGCGACTGTAACAAACAGCGAATTTTGTAATGTTGCGTATTTCGCAACGCGCATACTGTAAATAATGTCGACATTATTGTAAAATTATTAGTTAAGCGTCTGTAAAGAATAGTGTAAGGTAGTATAAGTATTAGTTAAGGTATAACATAATTAAAGGAACGCAGAAATAATTAAATTACGATATAATTCAATAAGTTCTTTGTTTAGCGTACAATTCAAAAATCGGACCGGCACACGCTGCTCTCGGAAAATCACGCGATTTTCGGATGATTCTCACGCGACGCTCTCGCGTATCCGCGTGAGCCCTACGGTCCCCTACCCCGGGACGCCACCGAACTGGGGGTATATATACAGGCCCTGTGAGCCGGCTCGACGATTCATTCATTCAGTTTTGGGCATTCGTCTTACATCCTCATTAAATTCAATATTCGATATCCGAGAGCTCCGTGAGCCGAAAGAACTTAGTCGCGAGAGCGTTCAGCGCCGAAAGAACTTAGCCGCGAACGCGCTACTCTTGAATTGTGCCTCTGTAAAAGAAAGGAAAGTGTGGTTAACAATAAATCAGTTGCACATATTGCTCAAATAAACTCAATCTGCTTACTTCTCAACCATCCTAAATCCGCTAATCACCAGCCGAAGCGCGCCTCCCACAGGGCGTTCTCGATAGATCCTCGTTTCGATGCGCGCCTCTCCCAGGGCGTTCTCGATAGCTTTCACCTAAGATGCGCGCCTCCCGCAGGGCGTTCTCTGAGTTCCGCCATTCTTTCCTCGTTCCTGAAATTATGAAATAAAGTTAGATTATGGAATACCAAACATCGAGTAATTAATTGCACGCTACCGCTAAGGATTGTACACATACAATTTTACACCGACACGAGGACACACGCACACCACCTGGGTTACGATATTAATACGAGGGAAGCGAAATACACACATTGACCAGGAGTTGTTATAGTAAACAATCATTTAGGTAAGTCCGTTATTCACCAATGGTACGCTCAAAGCGGTCCGGCCAGGCCCATCAGTTGACAAAGCTTCGGCGAGCCTACTATACGGTCGGAGATTTCGACCCGAGCATATTTCACCCCGTTCCGTCACCGTCTGTAACGGCCAAGCCTCAAGCCGACGTTCACGACGTCTCCAGTTCGTTTGGATGAAAGCTACCATAAAAGGATTTTACATGAAAAAGAACCGATAGAAATTTTAAAGAAACTAAGAGGATATAAAAAGAGTGAAATAAATGTTACTCATGCATCAGTAAGAGCTAGACTTTATCAAATTAAAATGAGAAAAGATGAAAAAGTAAGTGATTTTTGCGAACGCTTTGATTCAATAATTAGATAATATGAATCATGTGAAGATGCGGTACCTCTCACAGAACAAGAAATTAGATCTACATTTTATCAGGCTGTGTCAATTAATGTACCAGAGCTGAGAAATGTAGATTTGATTAGAAGACAATCGAATCTTAAAGAAATGACAATAGATGAAATAAAGTCTTTTATGATGCAGTTAGAGGCAGAGAAGAAGAGTGAGAAATTAGAGAAAACAGAGAAACCCGAAATCAAGGTACAGAGGGCTGCCGCAGATGAAATAAAGTGCTATAGATGCAACAGGATGGGCCACATGGCAAAAGACTGCATGGTAGGGGCATGGTTTTGTTACTATTGCCAGGAAGTTAGAGGCCATAAGGGTGACAGCTGTCCCAATGCCGGAGCCCAGGCGAGCAGATTTAGAGGAAAAAGGTATGCAAATAAAACCGTTAATAAAAATATAAACAAAAAGCCGAAAATAAATGTTTGTTCCGCCAATAATATTTAACACAAATTAATATATATTTCAAATCGACGACAATTGGCAAAAATATACATGAGCTTCACGACGTTTCAACCCAGGATTCGGGTCCTTATCAAGTGATCTATCATAACAAAAAAACAGCGCGAGGTCAAATAACATAGTCAATAGTTGAAATTAAGAATTTACGAGTTAAAAGTTAAAATTACAAAGTATAAAGGAAATTCCTTCAAGTCAATGCGAAAAGAAAAAATTAAGGAGCAGAAAATTTGAATACCTGATGAGACGAGTACCATCGTCGGCACATTCTCCGTACAATGCTTATGAGATTTTGGCAGAAACATCACAAATGAGAGGCTAAAAATTTTTAATTAATTGAGTGATGTAAAATCCCAGAAAATTAGAGTACTTATTTACACAGAGAATGTCCCACGACGGCATCACAAACATGGCCCTGCGCATCATGCCGGCGAGTTGTATATAAGGATTACACGAGTCTCAGAGGCAAATCATGTTCACACGGTGGGAGTTAGGAACGAACTGTCAGTTTCGTATATGTTAACCGTTAACAAGGTTATCCGAGTACCCAACAGTAGAAAAACAAAACAATTATACACGCGAGATGACGTTGTCGTATATGGGATTCAAGTTATCCGTGTCTTTCTTCAGATTAATTGTATCTGAATATTTTTTTATTAAAAACATTTCTGCGATTTCTCTCTTTTTTCTGTTATTTTCTCTATGCAAAATCTCCACCTCAGACCACTTGAAATCATGACCGAGGGACAAGCGATGTTTGCTGACGACAGAGTGCTTATCATCGTCTTTCCTTATATCATTAAAATGTTCAGTGACACGTGTTTTTAGGTATCGTTTTGTTTGTCCAATGTAGGATGCACAACAGTCATTACAATTTATCCTGTAGACAACTTCGGTGGAATTATTCCTATCAAGACGGTCCTTTCCCCTTTTGATAATGACGTCCAACTTTTTAGGAACAGTATGGACAGTATCGAGGCCAACCTTAGTGAGTGTGTGACGTATATCTTCACCAAGACCTTTTACATACGGAAGTACGATGCATCTCCGTGGGTCGAATAAATTAACAGGAGTGCTATTCGCGTCACGCCTATGACGAAGTTGTTTAATTCTGATGTTTATGTGTTTATTGATGAGATCGATTGGAAAGGAATTGTTCAAAAGTATTTTCTTAACAACATTAATGTTGGATTCGTGGAAAATTTCATCAGACAACAAGATCGCTCGATCGAGAAGACTCGTGATGGTATTGACTTTATATTTAATCGGATGGCTAGAGAAAAAATTGATGTACCGGCCAGAAAACGTAGGTTTTCTGTACCAGTTCGTGATAAGTCGATTTCCATCCCTGATAACTATAGTGTCGAGAAACGGGAGAGAATTATTCCTTTCCAATTCGAAGGTGAAATTTAACCGTGGATGATAGCTGTTAAAAACATCAAGTATGTTGTTCAATCTTGACTTAGGTATTATGGCAAAGATATCGTCCACGTATCTACAGAAAAAATGAACCTCAAAGTCAAGTGCACCAAGGCAATAATTCTCCAAGTCCTCCATTACAATGTCGGAAGCTTTGGGGGAAAAAGGAGAACCCATCGGACTACCGAAAATTTGTTCGTAAAAATGCCCATTAAAGCAAAAGCTTGTGGAGCTTAATATTAAATCAATAGCGTGTAAAAACTGCGATAGAGAGAACTTCGTGTGTGGAGAAATAAAATGCCATCGTTTTTCAATGCCTTTTAAGACTAATTCTTTTGGAATGTTTGTAAACAGTGACGTAACATCCAAGGAAACGAGAACTTGGTCAGAATTGATCCTTATATTTTTAATAGTTTTAGCAAACGACCAGCTATCCTTAATGTAGGATTCAGGTTTTGGCAAAGTGCCCTCCAGAATCATATGCAAGTAACTGGCTATGTTGTATAGTGGACTCCCGACCGAGGAAACAATAATACGCAAAGGAAAGCCCGCTTTATGAACTTTCGGCAGTCCGTAGCATCGCGGGAGATAAAATCTCATAAGCATTGTACGGAGAATGTGCCGACGATGGTACTCGTCTCATCAGGTATTCAAATTTTCTGCTCCTTAATTTTTTCTTTTCGCATTGACTTGAAGGAATTTCCTTTATACTTTGTAATTTTAACTTTTAACTCGTAAATTCTTAATTTCAACTATTGACTATGTTATTTGACCTCGCGCTGTTTTTTTGTTATGATAGATCACTTGATAAGGACCCGAATCCTGGGTTGAAACGTCGTGAAGCTCATGGTATATTTTTGCCAATTGTCGTCGATTTGAAATATATATTAATTTGTGTTAAATATTATTGGCGGAACAAACATTTATTTTCGGTATTTGCACATCATCGACCTTAATAATGATGTCTCACAACAACGATGGATTTTACCACATGATCAACAACCGTTTTGGACGGCATGCCGTCTCACTAATGAAAGCATGGGTCAATAACAAGTTGAAAATTTGTACGGCAAGACAGCAACTTGTTTTCTTACTCCGCTGCAGGCGACAGGACGTACTTCCACCACACATCTTACACCTCCGTCTGGATATTAGTCTCAGGAGTCGTAGCGTAAAGCACAGGTTTACTAGATATAAGGAACGATATCAACGGGCCATTCTTAATTTTGAAATCAAAGATTTAAATCACCACTTATGCTTTCTTAAATCAGAAATCGAGTTTATCCAGAACGACCTTTTCTCTCTTCTACCTGAGCGACTGTTGATTGAGTTTTTCAATAGTAATGGTCGAAAAATTGCCAAACATAATAGCCTACAGAGACATAATGCGAATAACAAGTTCAACAGAATTTTTTCTAAACAAAGTGTATATAAAGCGTTTTTTGATAATGACAGAACGAAATGGCTCATTAATATTACTAATAATAACATTCCGGACAATGTTGCACACATTTTGAGTTTAGGTGACAGATTTGGTGTTCCCGTCACTAATTTTGACAAAAAAGATCGCTTACGCGCCACTCTAGACACCATAAAAAACTTTGAGTATAGTAGTTACAAAGTACCTCCTACTGCCGTCAACGCGATACGAAGCTCCGTAGCGAATTCCTTACAAGTTTTTCTCAATAAGAACGTTCACATGAAGTATATAGATCGGTTTATTCTAAAGGAGTTTAATAATTGCAAGAAATTCCTAAAAAACAATCAGGATATTTTCGTTACTAAGGCTGATAAGGGTCAAATCACTGTCATTATGGAAAAATCAGATTATAACAACCGAATGATAGATCTTCTCAATGATGATTCAACGTATAGAAAATTAAAAAAAGATCCCAGTAAACAATTAACCACAAAACTCAATAAACTAGTTAAATCATGGTATGATAATGACATTATAGATGGCTCTACCTACTATCAGTTAAAGTGCACTAACGGTAATCTCCCGCGATGCTACGGACTGCCGAAATAAAGCGGGCTTTCCTTTGCGTATTATTGTTTCCTCGGTCGGGAGTCCACTATACAACATAGCCAGTTACTTGCATATGATTCTGGAGGGCACTTTGCCAAAACCTGAATCCTACATTAAGGATAGCTGGTCGTTTGCTAAAACTATTAAAAATATAAGGATCAATTCTGACCAAGTTCTCGTTTCCTTGGATGTTACGTCACTGTTTACAAACATTCCAAAAGAATTAGTCTTAAAAGGCATTGAAAAACGATGGCATTTTATTTCTCCACACACGAAGTTCTCTCTATCGCAGTTTTTACACGCTATTGATTTAATATTAAGCTCCACAAGCTTTTGCTTTAATGGGCATTTTTACGAACAAATTTTCGGTAGTCCGATGGGTTCTCCTTTTTCCCCCAAAGCTTCCGACATTGTAATGGAGGACTTGGAGAATTATTGCCTTGGTGCACTTGACTTTGAGGTTCATTTTTTCTGTAGATACGTGGACGATATCTTTGCCATAATACCTAAGTCAAGATTGAACGACATACTTGATGTTTTTAACAGCTATCATCCACGGTTAAATTTCACCTTCGAATTGGAAAGGAATAATTCTCTCCCGTTTCTCGACACTATAGTTATCAGGGATGGAAATCGACTTATCACGAACTGGTACAGAAAACCTACGTTTTCTGGCCGGTACATCAATTTTTTCTCTAGCCATCCGATTAAATATAAAGTCAATACCATCACGAGTCTTCTCGATCGAGCGATCTTGTTGTCTGATGAAATTTTCCACGAATCCAACATTAATGTTGTTAAGAAAATACTTTTGAACAATTCCTTTCCAATCGATCTCATCAATAAACACATAAACATCAGAATTAAACAACTTCGTCATAGGCGTGACGCGAATAGCACTCCTGTTAATTTATTCGACCCACGGAGATGCATCGTACTTCCGTATGTAAAAGGTCTTGGTGAAGATATACGTCACACACTCACTAAGGTTGGCCTCGATACTGTCCATACTGTTCCTAAAAAGTTGGACGTCATTATCAAAAGGGGAAAGGACCGTCTTGATAGGAATAATTCCACCGAAGTTGTCTACAGGATAAATTGTAATGACTGTTGTGCATCCTACATTGGACAAACAAAACGATACCTAAAAACACGTGTCACTGAACATTTTAATGATATAAGGAAAGACGATGATAAGCACTCTGTCGTCAGCAAACATCGCTTGTCCCTCGGTCATGATTTCAAGTGGTCTGAGGTGGAGATTTTGCATAGAGAAAATAACAGAAAAAAGAGAGAAATCGCAGAAATGTTTTTAATAAAAAAATATTCAGATACAATTAATCTGAAGAAAGACACGGATAACTTGAATCCCATATACGACAACGTCATCTCGCGTGTATAATTGTTTTGTTTTTCTACTGTTGGGTACTCGGATAACCTTGTTAACGGTTAACATATACGAAACTGACAGTTCGTTCCTAACTCCCACCGTGTGAACATGATTTGCCTCTGAGACTCGTGTAATCCTTATATACAACTCGCCGGCATGATGCGCAGGGCCATGTTTGTGATGCCGTCGTGGGACATTCTCTGTGTAAATAAGTACTCTAATTTTCTGGGATTTTTACATCACTCAATTAATTAAAAATTTTTAGCCTCTCATTTGTGATGTTTCTGCCAAAATCTCATAAGCATTGTACGGAGAATGTGCCGACGATGGTACTCGTCTCATCAGGTATTCAAATTTTCTGCTCCTTAATTTTTTCTTTTCGCATTGACTTGAAGGAATTTCCTTTATACTTTGTAATTTTAACTTTTAACTCGTAAATTCTTAATTTCAACTATTGACTATGTTATTTGACCTCGCGCTGTTTTTTTGTTATGATAGATCACTTGATAAGGACCCGAATCCTGGGTTGAAACGTCGTGAAGCTCATGTATATTTTTGCCAATTGTCGTCGATTTGAAATATATATTAATTTGTGATAAACAAAAAGAGTAAATTTGTGCAAAAAGGCACAAAAAGAGTAGATAACAAAGGGAAAATAACCAAGATACAACCAGCTAAGAAACCTATACCAACGAAAACAGCAAAAGAAAAAAAATCAGAAGAAGGTAAATTACGCATGATTAAATTAATAGAAGATAGAGAAAGTCCGAAAGAGTTAGTCAATTTCATTGTAGATTCGTGTGCAACGGATCATATTGTGAATAAGAATATAATTTTGTTAAATTTTGAAAAATGTAATAATAGAGTTATTAAATGCGCGAATAAGAATGAGCTTGCAGACATTTCAATAGATGGTAAAGGAGGTCTTTTGTTATTAACAAATGAGAAAGAAAAGAAACTCATTAAATTAACAAATGTAATTGCAACGAAGGAAGTATCCGAAAATTTACTATCTCTAAGAAAGTTGGCTGATGCAGGGTTCAGTATTTATTTAGATGATAAATTGTTCAAGGTCTATAATAAACTGACAAATAAAATAGTTTTTGAAGGAAGTTATGAGAAACCAAATTGGATTATACAATTTGAGGTCAAAAATAATAATAAAGAGAATAATGATAATGTAGAATGTGCTGTGTATAGATGTAGAGCAGAAATTGTTCCACATTGTGAGCTTCCTGAACAATCGCAAGCAAACATTCAGACCAATGAATTATCAATTTCGGAGGGAGAATTAGATGAGAGGGATAATGTTGGCTCTGCGATTGGGAGGGAGAATGAAAGAGAGCTCGCAAATGTGAACAAAAAGGAAAATATAGAATACAACAATGCTGAACTCGAGCAAGTCATTAAGTTAGAGGATATACAGACAATAGAAAACATAGAAGAAATGTGTGAAAGCTTAGTAATTGAAAAAGTAAAGAAATTAGAGAAGATAAATGAGGCAATGTTATGGCATGTTAGATTAGGTCATGCATCGTTAAACTATCTAAGACAATTACAAAAAATGGAAAAGAGATTAGAGAATGTTAAGTTTGATAACTCCATATTAGAGTGTGAAGTCTGTGTAATGGCAAAGATGGCAAAACTGCCGTTTAAAGAAAATAGAAGTAGAGCACAGAGACCATTACAGGTAATACATACGGACATCATGGGTCCAATAAAACCTACATCCTATCCAGGACAAAAGAAGTTTATAATCACATTTATAGACGACTGTTCTAGACTAGCGAAAGCCTACTCTCTGAAGACAAAAGATGAATCGGGAGAGGCTCTAGAGAAATATATAATATCCGCCAGAAATCTACTAGGAAAAGACGAAAAGCTATGCTACGTGAAGTCAGATCAAGGCAAGGAATTCACGAGAGGTGCTTTTAAAGAGGTATTAAAAAGAGAAAAGATAGAAGCCATATTTGCACCACCGTACACTCCGGAACATAATGGAGTTGCAGAAAGGTTCAATAGAACGTTGCAAGAGAAAGTAAGAACATATATGTTCGACTCGGGATTACCAAAGAGTATGTGGGAGTTGGCAGTTGACGCTGCTGTGCATGCGTACAACAGATCTCCACACAAAACTATAGAGTACGAGATCCCGTTGAAGAAGTTTTCACCAGAAACAAGTTGTCACTTTGAACAAATAAAGAGATTCGGATGCATTGGATATGTAAGAGTACCAAAGCCTACGTCGAAATTCGATAAGAGAGCTATTAGAGGTGTGTTGGTGGGATATACCGACACTGGATATATACTCTGGCATCCAAGCACAAGAAAATTCATAGAGTCCCGACACATCCGATTTAATGAAAAGGCAACATATAAAGATGTATATAAAAACAGTCAAATAGAAGATGATAAAGACTCGAATAAAAATTGGATGAAAGAATTCGTAGAAGACAAGGAAAAGGGAGAACAGAAACTAGAGATTCCTGAGAAAAGGAAAAGAGGAAGAACGAGAAAACAAACAAAACAATTAGATGAACTGAAGCAGAAGGTCGAACGAAAGGAAAGTGAAACTCCAATGACTAGAAGTAAAACTAGAAGAAAACTAGAAGATAATGGAGACACTGATGTGCGGAGGGTAATCTATATATATAAGTACCGTCCGTCTGTCTGTCTGTATGCGAACTACTCATTCATTAGTGGACCAAATTTTTACCAAAAGTATATGAAATAGGGGTAGAATTTTCCGGGGATGAAAATGTCGTGGTTAATTTTTAATTATCGATCTTTTTGGAAACCGGTTCCGAAATTTTTTCAAATTTCACGAGAATTAATTGACCAAATTTCAAAGAATTTGATGGGGATTGCGCGTAATATACAACAGTGTTTTGTGCTAGTACTCAATATATTTCTCGAAGAACGTGTAATATACATGGGCTGCGCGTGACTACGTGACGGACACAGTAAAGCAGCGAGCGACTAGTAGAGAGAAAAACATCAGTAGTAGATGCGACTCCGCGCTCCCTATTAGAGACAGAGAGCGCCCTCCATAATGCCGAATCCGCATGGCGAGTCGTATACGGGATTTTGGCCAACACTTCCCCTCGAATCGCGCTGGTCGGATTCCGCTCATTTGATGGTCTTGAGTCCAATGGACCTCATGCAGGCTTCGTGCTTTCCTCTAGGCAGTCCCTTCGTGAGAATATCCGCCGTCATCTCGTCGGTGGATACATGTTGGATTTTAACCAAACCTCTGCTAACGGCGTCACGCACGAAGTGATGTCGAATGTCGATATGTTTCGACCGAGCGTGAAAAACGGGGTTCATCGCCAACTTTAGAGCCCCGTTGTTGTCGTTTTTGATGGTAATTCTATCCAATGTTATCCCGAGCTCTCCGAGCAATCCTCCCATGTATAGAGCTTCTTTAGTCGCTTCAGAGAGAGCCATGTACTCGGCCTCGGTTGTCGATAGAGCCACAGTGTGCTGTTTCTTTGATTCCCAGCTGATGGCTCCACCGCTCAATAAAAAAGTGTAGCCAGTGTAGGATTTACGATCCATGCTGCAGTTACCCCAGTCGGCGTCCGCGAACATCTCGGGAGGATCACTGAAAACAGAATAAACTAGACCAACATTATCAGTCCCCTTGAGATATCGCAACACCCGCTTGGCTGCCCTCCAGTGAGTCTCCGTGTGACAGTTGTTGAATTGGCTTAGATGACTGACAGCATGAGCTATATCGGGTCGTGTCGATGTCGCCAGATACATCAGTGCCCCAATGAGTTCTTGATAGGGAACCTCGGGCTGATGATAGTCCGTGCCGACCTCCTCCTTGATCAGCTTTACATCCGGATCCATTGGAGTGGACACCGGTTTACAGTTGAGCATGCCGAATCTTGCGAGAATGTCGTTAATGTACCCTTTTTGCCTTATAGCAATCTTATTCGTCTCTCTTGAGAATTCCAAGCCTAAGCAGTATTTGACGCCGCCCAAGTCTTTGATCTCAAAATTTGCGTTGAGATGATTCTTGATTTTCGCGATCTTCGCAGTATCGCGAGAGACGATTATTATATCATCGACGTATACGATGATAAATGTTCTGTCCTCGATAGGTCCGATGAAGAATACACACGGATCGGCCTTCGATTGAACAGCTCCGAGTCGTTCAAGCGCTTTCTTTAGTGTAGAGTGTCAGGTCCTTCCTGACTGTCGAAGCCCGTACAACGCCTTGATTAATAGACAAACGGCATTCGGCTTCCGAATGTCTTCCAACATCCTCTTCGCCGCATCCTTGATGGAACTGCCCACGCTTCTGGAGCGAATAATATGTTCCAAAGTATCTTCTAGATATTCCGGTGCTTCCATATAGATTTTCTCCTCAATTTCACCATTTAAATATGCCGTTGCTACATCAAGCTGTTCGATCTCCATGTCTCTCTGTGCTGCTATGGCCAACACAGCTTGTATCGAGCTCATTCTTGCTACTGGAGCGAACGTCTCGTGATAATCGATCCCTGGTCTTTGAGAAAAACCGCGTGCTACAACACGTGCCTTTCGTTTCTCGATAGATCCGTCGGAGTTATATTTGTTGCGCAGAACAAATCTGCTCCCAACTACTCGTTGATCCTTCGGACACTCTGTGATCTTCCTTGCGTTGTTCTTGATCAGAGATATCACCTCTGCCGCCATCGCGTCCATCCATTCAGATGAGTTCACGTCCGACATGGCTTGCGTTATTGGGATTTCGGCCACACACGCCATTTCCGCTTGTTCAAGCGCTTCGTGGCTATATTCCTTTCGAGGTCTCCCGGGCCGCCCGGTTCTGATAAGGCGGGGACGACCTCTTCTTCGGACTTGTGCGAGTCTCTCGTTGTCACCCTCTGGCTCTTCTATTTCCGCTTCCCCTGGCTCCGCTTCCCCTGGTTCTGCTTCTCCTGGTTCCGCTTCTTCTGGCTCTACAGCAATCTCCTCGATGTTCCTTCGCTCCGTGTTATCATAACCGGAGGACAATTTGACGTCCACGCCGTCAATCGGGATCATGTCCGTGGGCTGTAAATAAAAATCTTCGAAAGGTGTTTTAGCTCCTCCCAGAGAGTTTTCCAGAAACTTTACGTCCCGAGTAATCTCGATTTTCTTGGATTCCGGTAGCCAGATTCGAAAACCTTTCGATTCCTCGGAATACCCGACGAATATTCCCTCCTTGGATCGAGGGTCAAGTTTTCCTCTCGTGGGAACTTTGTTTATACAGAATACTTTACATCCAAAACTCTTGAAGTAACTTACAGTCGGAGCCTTGTCTTTCCAGCCTTCGTGTGGGGTCCTTCCATCGAGCTTTCTGGTTGGACAGCGATTCCTAATGTAATTCGCCGTGGATAGTGCTTCAGCCCAGAATGATGTAGGTAGACCTGACTGGAGTAAAAGGCATCTCGTGGAGTCCACCAAAGTCCGATTTTTTCTTTCGGCCACCCCGTTTTGCTCCGGACTGTATGCCGTCGTGAGTCGACGTTGAATTCCCTGGCTCTTTAAGTATTCGTCGAATTCCTTATTGACGTACTCGCGACCATTATCGGATTGAATCGCCTTTATTTTCTTGCCGTGCTGTTTCTCGACAAAAATTTGGTATGCCTTAAACTCTTCGAGTGCTTGGTTCTTACTTTTAATGAACCTTATCTCCGTCCACCTTGTATGATCGTCGGTAAAAGTGATAAAATACCTCGATCCTCCGTTCGATGTAACTCGCATCGGGCCACATATATCGGTATGAATAAGTTCCAATTTTTCGGTTTCTCGTGTTGACTTTTTCGGAAACGATGGTCGCGTCATCTTCCCTTGAATGCATATTTCACAGTTCAAGTCTTCAGGCGCATGCCGTAAATCTATACCTCGGATGGCCCCATCCTTTGATGCCTGTATGAGATCGCGATAGTTTAGGTGACCCATCCGTCGATGCCAAAATTCGCCTGTATTCGTTGATATCACCGAATGACAGCTCTCCTCGGACATTGTGCTGGCTTCTTGACAATGATCGGGTGACGCTCCGTCGATATAGTAGAGATCGCCGATCCTCCTAGCAATCAACCTCGTGCGTCCTTTTTGGTCGATAACGATGGCCCTCTGTTTTTCGAATGATACTTTATAACCTCTATCTGTCATCTTCGAAACTGACAATAGATTCATTCGTAGTTCGGGAACGTGCAATGTTTCATTCAGAGTCACTTCACTCTTCTTTCCGTTCGCAGTCGTCACGATCGCCACCACACCTCTTGCTTGAATTTTCGCGGATGAATCACTGGCCAACTTCAAAACACCGGATTTGCTTTCGTTGATTTCGATGAATAGGCTGATATCCTTACACATATGTGATGTGCATCCACTGTCAATGCACCACCGATTTTTAGATGTGCAGTCTGCGAACTGGCAAACATCGGATCTGTCTTCGGTCAGTAAAAGAGATACCTTGCCTTTATCATCCGCTTTCTGTAACGGGCACTCCGAGGCCTTATGCCCCTTTTCGTGACACTTGTTGCATTTGAATTTGAAACACTTGTCCTTTTTCTGTTCCTCCTTGTTAGTCGAATTATGCTTTGAATAATTTCGCTTCTTCCTGTTGATGAGTAAGGCATCTTGATTCGATGTCACTGTGCTCTTCCTTGCGTCGAACTCTTCGACTATCTTGGTACGTAGATTTTCAGGTGTTGGAAGCTCGTCACGACTTTCGATTGCGACTCTGAAATTTTCAAAGCTTGACGGCAAACTATATAGCATCATTATGGCAAGTTGATCTGGATTTATAATTACGTCCATTTCTGACAACTTATCTACGGCATCGAAGAAATCATGTAGATGCTCACGCACGTCGCCGCCTTCGCACATCTTCTTCAGGATGAGAGTCTTCAATAGTGTAGCCTTTCGGGCGGGTCCTTTTGATTGGAACGTGTTTTCCAACTTTATCCACAACTCACGCGAAGTTTCGCAGTTTTTAATTAATTTCAACTGACTCGCTCCTATGGATAAAATTAAGTCCGACTTGGCCTTTTCGTCCTTGGTGCGCCAGTCTCGTGTGTCAGCCGCGTTAGTGGCCGTTGGCTCGGGCTTCGTTATTTCGCCGCTCACATAACCCCATACGTCGTTTTTTATTAATAGCGCGCGCATTTGCAGCTTCCACGTATCGTAGTTGTCGCGCCCGAGCGCCTCGATACGCACGACACTGTTCGCGGCCATTTTCTTTACGATGCGCCGTTATGTTGATGCGCCCGACACGATATATGACTAACTTTTACGCTCACTATGACTCCCGCGCACTATGTCTCTTTCGCGATTGTCTCGATCGCTTCGTACTCACGCTGATGCACGCTTGCCGTTTTCTCGTGCTCGTACGGTGTATCTCGTCGTCTCTTCGCGCCCGCGTCGGCGTCGGTGCACGCTCGCCGTCTCCTCGCGCTCGCACGGTGTATCTCGCCGTCTCTTCGCGCTCGTACGGTATACTCGCGGTCTTTTCGCGTTCGTACGGTGCACTTGCCGTCTTTTCGCGCTCGTACGGTGCACTTGCCGTTTTTTCGCGCTCGTACGGTGCACTTGCCGTTTTTTCGCGCTCGTCGATGCACGCTCTCTGTTTCCTCGCGCTCGTACGACGTACTTGCCGTCTCTTCGGAAATAACACTACGCACCGTATATCTCAATGCCTGGGCCCATAACCTGATGGGGATTGCGCGTAATATACAACAGTGTTTTGTGCTAGTACTCAATATATTTCTCGAAGAACGTGTAATATACATGGGCTGCGCGTGACTACGTGACGGACAAAGTAAAGCAGCGAGCGACTAGTAGAGAGGAAAACATCAGTAGTAGATGCGACTCCGCGCTCCCTATTAGAGACAGAGAGCGCCCTCCATAATGCCGAATCCGCATGGCGAGTCGTATACGGGATTTTGGCCAACAGAATTGTATATAAAACAGGGGTAAAATTTCCCGGGGAGTGTCATAAAATGTATAATTTTTCGTTACCGATCTATTTGGAAACCGGTATCAGAAATTTTTCCAATTTTTCGGGAATTAATTTACCGAATTTTAAAGAATTGTATATGAAACAGGGGTAAAATTTCTCGAAGAGTGCTATAAAGTGTATAATTTTTCGTTACCGATCTTTTTGGGAATCGGTATCCGAACTGGTAGTTAAAGGAATTTTTTTCGATTAAGGATATTGAAACACAAATAAAGTCGTTTGAAGAAAAACGACTCCCGGGCGAAGCCCGGGTAACCAGCTAGTAGAAGATATTAGCTTTGCTAATTATACTACTGTGAAAAATATTCAACAGAATATAGAGAATGAAGATGAATTATATCAATGTTTTATGGCATCGTTGAATAGAGAGCCTGTTACTTATGAAGAAGCTATGTCAAGTAACGAAAGAGAGAACTGGAAAATTGCAGTCAAAGAGAAACGTGAATCTATGTATGCTAATCAAGTGTGGGAACTTGTCGATAGACCACTAGAGAAATTAGATGGAAAACGACCCAACATAATAGATTCAAAATGGGTATTTAAAAGAAAATTAGAGGCAAATGGATCTACCAGATTCAAAGCAAGACTTGTGATCAGAGGTTGTAAAGATAGAAACGTGTATGATTTAAAAGAGACATATGCACCTGTTTCAAGACTGTCACTGGTTGGATCTATATTGGCAATAATAAATAAGTATAAATTATACGCTAGTCAGCTAGATGTTAAGACTGCGTTTTTAAATGGAGTTCTAGAAGAAGAAAAAGAAATATATATGGAAATTCCAGAGGGAGTAGAAGTGGATGAAAACACCAAGAAAACTAAGGTGTGTAAATTGAATAGAGCTTTGTACGGATTGAAGATAAGTCCGAAAAGATGGAATAAGAGATTTTCAGAAGAGGCTAAGAAACTTGGATTAGAGAATGACCTACATGAGCCATGCCTGTTCACGTGGAGGAAGGAAGGCAAAATAGTGATCTTACTGCTTTATGTAGATGATATGTTGGTTGCAAGTAATGACCAGGAGAAATTAGAGGAAATCAAAAAGAAGTTGAGTGAAACATTTGAGACGAAGAATCTTGGAGAACCCAAGAACTTTCTAGGAATAACAATAGAGCGAAACAAAAAAGAAAAATACATGTATATTCATCAGACGAGATATACTGAGAGCATATTAGAAAAGTTCCATATGAATGAATGCAAGCCTCAGAGCACTTCTATGGTTACCAGAAGGATGAGCAACAAAAACAAAAGGAGTAAATTAGAAGAAACGAACACTGGAAAAGAAATTATAAGAGTACCTTATAGAGAAGCAATAGGAAGCTTAATGTATCTAGCGAATGCTACACGACCTGATATAGCTTTTGCAGTGAATTATTTAGCAAGGAAACAATTAGAGCCTACAGAAGAAGACTGGCAAGATGTAAAAAGAGTCTTCAGATATCTTAGAGAAACTGCGAATCGAGGATTAATATTTAGAGGTAAAACAGACGTGTTAGAGTCACTAACAGACGCTAGTTTCAGAGATTGCATTGATTCTACATCCACTGGAGGATATATAATTAAACTATTTGGAGATGTGATAGCATGGAGAAGTCATAAACAGACATATGTTACACTCTCTACATGTCAAGCAGAGTATCTAGCAATGAGTGAGGCCTGTCAAGAAGTAATCTCGTTGGACAAGTCGCTCAGATATGTTGTTGGAAGAACATTCTTGCCTGTAACAATCTGGTGTGACAACAGAGCAGCAGGAAACTGTACTAAGAAGGATGGAAGTCACAAACTTAAAATGTTTGATGACAACTTAGAGGAAATAGAGAAAAACTTAAGAGAAAGAGAAGAAATTGGAAACAGAAAACATATGGCTGACACTCATGGAGATTTTATCAAACAGTGTGTTGATCAAGGGAAGGTGAAAGTCGAATGGATTGAGACCAAAGAAAATTTGGCGGACATTATGACAAAACCTTTACCTTTAGAAGCATTTGCATATCTAAGAGATAAGATAATGAATATAGAGTCTAAACAAAATTAGAGATTAATTTTACTCGATAACTGATTATTGTTGTGTTTCAGATAAAGACTAAGAGAAGGACCACGGATTGCTCGCACAAAGGGAGGGAGTATTGAGAGCCGGGCTTTGAACGAGCGATGTGCTCCCGCCTCTAGAGAGGGCAGCTCCTGTGTGGCGCGCGTTCTAAGCGCCACGCGTGCGTTACGGTCGTACGATCGTTGTCTGCGTGCTGTCGTCACGGTCGTGTGTATAAGAGCCTTGACCATCGTTGAGTCAAGACGTGTCGTGTTCTTGTGTATTGAATAAAAAGAATTCCTATAGTATAAAGAACTTGTACAGTCAGTGTCCTGTCCATCTCTACACATCTCGCATATCGTTCTAAGCGATATAATTACAACAGTATTGTATGAAATAAAGATTTGTTTTTAAAAACCAATTCCTCTGGAGATATTGTGAGCATAAGTTTTTATCAATTAATGTACGTTATTATTATTATGCAGTTACAGTGTTATTTTTGGAGTAACAATCTTTTGTAAAATGAAATTTATTTCATACAATTCAAAATTATTTTATTTGATACAGTTTGTACAAAGTATAATTAAATAAATTATTTGACATTGTACTGTTGCAAATATTCAGCAACTTTTGGATAATAAGAAAACATTTTAAAAATATGATGTAACCGTTTCAGCTGACTCTTCAGCTAGGTAGATTTTCGGCCAACAAGCTTTCAATTTCTTTATCTGTGTGATACTTTTGAAGCTTAGGGTCTTAAAATAAGTGGAAGGAAGTATATTAAAAATGATAAATAGTGTTAAATTAGTAAACGAAAGACTTTTCATTCCACTCATTTTAGGACCCTAAGCTTTAAAAGTATTACACAGATGAAAAAATTGAAAGTTTGTTGGCCGAAAATCTCTACCTAAAGAGTTAGCTGAAACGGTTACATCATATTTTTAAAATGTTCTCTTATTATCCGAAAGTTGCTGAATATTTGCAACAGTACAATGCCAAATAATTTATTTAATTATACTTTGTACTGTATCAAATAAAATAATTTTGAACTGTATGAAATAAATTTCATTTTCCAAAAAATTGTTACTCCAAAAATAACACTAACTGCATAATAATAATAATAATAATAATGATGGTGATGGTGATGGTGTGATGGTGATGGTGATGGTGTGATGGTGATGGTGATGGTGTGATGGTGATGGTGATGGTGTGATGGTGATGGTGATGGTGATGGTGATGGTGATGGTGTGATGGTGATGGTGATGGTGATGGTGATGGTGTGATGGTGATGGTGATGGTGATGGTGTGATGGTGATGGTGATGGTGATGGTGTGATGGTGATGGTGATGGTGATGGTGTGATGGTGATGGTGATGGTGATGGTGTGATGGTGATGGTGATGGTGTGATGGTGATGGTGTGATGGTGATGGTGTGATGGTGATGGTGATGGTGATGGTGATGGTGATGGTGATGGTGATGGTGATGGTGATGGTGATGGTGATGGTGATGGTGATGGTGATGGTGATGGTGATGGTGATGGTGATGGTGATGGTGATGGTGTGATGGTGATGGTGATGGTGATGGTGTGATGGTGATGGTGATGGTGATGGTGATGGTGATGATGATGGTGATGGTGATGGTAATAATAATGTACATTGATTAATAAAAACTCATGCTCACAATATCTCCAGAGGAATTGGTTTTTAAAAACAATTCTTTATTTCATACAATACATATTTATAGACTATTTATAATATTTATTACAGAGTAACAAGCAATTTCAAAGGGTTCATACGTGCCAGTAACTTCATTTCGTAGCTTCTGAAAACCATTGATATGCTATCAAATATGTTGCATATATTCAAGAATTTATAGCAACTTCCTTGGAGATGAATTAATCCTGGGAGGTGGATTAGGAACATGAAATAACGTAGGAACGTCAATAACGGAACCGCATTTGGCTTCAATTTCCTCCAACTGTCGGCACGTCTACTTTCAAACTGTGAATCCTCAAAGTGTACCTGTAATAAGGAAAACAATTAATTTTCAATTTAATGAGGCACAAATAATGCTTTGCTTTTACAGCGTTGGACGTACTTCACAGACACAACCTGACTTGCTTGATATCCACTGTTCACGGCAAAGATTTATGTTTTCCATTTCTTTCGTCCCTCCACATTTATTGGAATTCGAAAAAGTTGAAACCCTTTTTCGCTTCTATTACTGCAATTATTTGCAACACAGCCAGTCATTTTGGAAGCTGAGAATACGAGACCGAAAAGCGTATTGACGTTTACGTAAATGTTCTTGAAAAGGTTATGTTTTCACATATGATTGGATACAAAATGGCGGACGAGAATACTCACATTTATAGAGCCTTAATGACGGGGAGTCTAAATCTGAACGTGGAACCGAGTCTAAACACCCTGGATCTAACGGAAAGTCTGGACGACTCCGGTACTCCAACAAAACTTGTCCAAAACACCGTTGTATATAACCAGAAGGACAATTCCGCCAATAAGCCACAAAATGGAGGACAGACAGACCAGATCGTCATGGCGAAACTCACGGTAGAACGAAGGGTGTGCAAATTCTACTAGAAAGCCTAGTAACTTGCGGCGTAATGAGAACCAGCCTTTAACGCACGATAACAAAATGAAAGATAGGTCGGCAGACCTGTATGCCTATTCTCTAACTTTTTAACGACAATTTTACTAGCTAGGGATATCGTTATGCAGACTTAACGACACTATAACGAAAAGTGGTATTCTGTAATTCAGTGTAATGATAAATGTCGTTAAAGTTTGATAAAATATTGAACTTTGTCGTTAGATTATCGAGGGGTCTCGTACCCCTTGATAAGCAATAGCGACAACATAACTAGACATAGCGACCAATAACTTTGAGTGGCTCCGAGGCTCCAAGTAAAGTGTATAGAAAGTGTGCGAGTAAATACAGTGTATTTTTTATATAATAAAAATATATCATTAAGGAAAGCTCGCAAGAAATAATATTACAGCAAAATTAAATATGAAAATAATATATATTACAAATGTCTTAATATCTAAAATTAATCAAATAAAAAAATGTTACTATTATCTTTTACTTATATTTGTTATATTTTACTTATAATCTTTACATGCAGTATAAATTATATGTTTTTAATATAATAAAAATTTTGTTAATTTTAAATTTTGATAAATTAATGCTACATATTAAAGAACAAAAAAATGGCATTAATTTGAATAAGGACACAGAGTATCTGGATGAGTCATATAACAGTATTCTCAGCGAACTCGCCGACATCTAGCTATTTATTTATTGTCTCGATGTATTATTATTTCGAAGAATCACCTTCGCTGTTAACAAAACGAGAATGTTTGCCATTAGTATTTGAGACACAAAGGAGCTAACATCGACCGTAAGAGTGCGAAACATCGGACCACGACTTAATTCTGTAATTGTAAGTCCTTACGGAGATTAATTTAAACAACCACACAAGTTTCCTCTCGTTATTGAGACATTGAATTTCAGAACGTATCATAAACTTGACCACACCGCTGATTGACTTAAGATTTAACGCTTTTAACAACTGACTTGGTTCGTTTTCGCCATCCAACGAAGAATAGATCATGGATTTACCTTTGACTGCAGACTTGCGAATTGACTCTATAGATATTTATATATATACAATTTTACATTTCACAATAGACTCTAAAGATATTTATATATACACAATTTTACATTTTAATAGTCGAACGATCTCATGTAAGATGTGACTCCGGATGGCTTTGTCATTTACCATCGAGAAAAATCCTGGCTCGTACTTTTTGACTGTTTTACTTCTTTGATTATTATTTTTTTGATTATTTGATACTGTTTGAGATTCCGTTATCTCATTGCGCCACCGTATCAGATGGCAGCATCGATCGGTATCGACCGGCCGGATCGACGCGGCCGCTATCGCAAGCACGGGCGCGAGCGTCGTCGCCTTCTCCGCGCGACGAAGACAGTTGAGTAATGGCCGCGCAGTGAGCAGACGTGCTACTAGTACTCTGTGCCTTTTTTCTTGGAGAACTCAATCACCGCGCCCAGCACAGCTATTGACGGACTCAACCCAGTTTAGTGAGGTGTAACGAGACTGCTCATCGTTCTGGTACATCATCAAGGCAGCTCAAGATCACACGTGCGCGGGTGCCGACCGCCACGTGGCTCACCGGCTCACCGGGCGACTCACCACACGAAGACAATTCATACAATTGTCTCGGACATTAAGTACATCTCATTTCCGGACTTCTCAGGTCAGACTGTACATTCATTTCACATTAAAGACTGCTCAGACGGTGCTCTGAGCTACACAAATAAAACGGATATAGTTTATTAACACCTTCCACGCGCGTCCCTCTCATCCCGCTCCCACCGCCGGGATAAACAGCGATTTCGCGAACATTTGGTCCTTCGAGCCGGATGCGTGGAACCTAAAGTGTAGCTCAGAGACAGATCGTGTGAACAGGGCATGCCCTTCAACGTGCCACGTAGACATTATCGCGCGATTTCGCGAGTGAAGGACAGACATTCTCACGCGCGCTCGCGAGTGCTACGTAAACATTTTCGCGCGCTCTCACAAGTGTAACGCGGACATGATCACGTGCTCAGTGCATGAACAGACTCTCGCTTCGCGCAGTGTTTCTCTCACGCGTTTCTCGAACGTTCTCGTCTCGTGCAGTATTTCTTATACGTGTCTCGACATTTCTCAAATCTCTCATCGTGCGCAGCTCAGTGACGTCTCATCATGTCGGAGCCCACCAACAACGGGACGGGCGGCAAAACCGAGACGGGCGGCAAGACCCCGCCGTTGCTCGATGTGCCGGAAGACAAGCGTACATCAGACTGCAAAAAATCACCCGCGCGTCTGTCCTCGGAGCTCACGTTAAAGGCGCAGACGCAGATGAACCGCATCGCGACGTTGCGGGCCCTCATCCAGACGTTGCCAGCTACCGCCGATGACACGTCGGTAGACGAGGTCCTCCAGCTTTCGATCCAGCTCGAGGTGCACAAGGCGTTCCTTAAGGAGCATGCGTATTTTGAGGCCACATGGCCGGCAGCGCTCATCGGCCATGAGTACTTCTCGACAAACGCCTTCGGTGTGGAGGCTCAAGAATGCATGGCGGCTCGTCGCGCTCTGGCGAAACTCAAGGGCGCACTGGCGGAGAAGATCGCTCCAAAGGCAGCGTCTGAGCCGGCTCAGCCCTCACAGTCTCAACAGCGACTGCCGGATATAAACATCCCGTCGTTCGAGGGCGAGTACGAGGCATGGCCCACATACCGAGATCTCTTCAAGGCTGTCATTTATGACAGCCAACGGCTCACCGACGTGGAGAAACTCCACTACCTGCGGCTCTCATTAAAAGGTCCACCGGCTCAGCTCATCTCCGGACTGCCGCTCACCGCCGACTCGCTCAAGCCTTCGTGGGAACTGCTCGTCGATCGCTATGAAAATAAGCGCCTGCTCATACAAGCATATCTCGATCAGCTCTTTGCCAGCTCAACACCGGTGCAGAAGAACGCCGCCGCACTGGACAAACTGCTCACGACCTTCAAGGAAGGTATAAAAGGCCTGCAGGCCTTAGGAGTCTCACAAGACTTAGGAGACTGCATCCTGGTGTATCAGCTGTCCAGGCAGCTGGATCGCCAGTCGAAAGAGCAGTGGGAGACTTCCCTAGGAGCCACTCGCGAATACCCGCGATTTGAGAAGCTCGAGCAGTTTTTGACATCGCGAGCACGAGCACTCGAGAGGATCGAGTCAACGGCCAGCTCAGGAAGCGCAGCCAGCACATCCAGGCGCCCCTCGACCGCTCAACATGCGGCAGTTCAACCGGCCCGTGCTGCGACATCAGACAGCTCAACGGAGTACCCGTGTGATTGCTGCAATGGCACGCACTTTATCGTCACGTGCTCCAAATTCCGAGACTTCTCACCTGGCGATTGCCAAAAACTCGTCATCTCACGGAGGCTCTGCTTTAACTGCCTCGGCCGCCACAACGTTCGCTCATGCAAGAGCTCACGAGGGTGCAAGAAATGCACCAGTCGACATCACACGATGCTGCATGAGGCTCATCAGGCGAGCTCATCAACGAAGCCAAGCACCAGCTCAGCCTCGGCATCTCAATAAGACAATGGTGCAATCGTCAACCACTCACTTTTGGCCCGCTCATCACACTCAACTTTATTAGCTACAGCCCTGGCTCAGCTAAGCTCATCTGTTACTACTCAGCGCGTACGGCTTCTCATCGATTCAGGTTCAGAACTCACCTTCGTTTCTGACTCACTTGTTCGTCAGCTCAACATTCCTCGACAGCATTCTGTAATTATCATTACTGGCATTGGTGGCGGAAGGTCTACTCAAACTCGAGGAATTGTGTCACTCACGCTCCGCTCACTTCACTCAAGATCAGACGTCATTATTCACGCTCACATTCTGCAGACGTTGACCAACATCCTGCCATCATTCAACGCTGCACCACAGGAATGGCCGCATCTCACCAAGTTAACCTTGGCCGATCCAGATTTCCTTACACCCCGGCCAGTGGATATCATCATTGGAGCGGACTCATATGGGCAGATCATCAAGCCCAACATCATCAAACACGATCCATTAATGCCAATTGCGCAACTCTCAATTTTTGGATGGCTCGTCCTCGGACCTGTCAACATATCATCATCGGCATCTGCTACTGTGCATCATATCTCGATTCAGGAAAGAGAAGATGCTCTCGACGAGTTGCTGGAGAAATTCTGGACACAAGAAGAGGTGCCTGCGAGTAACAACCAGGATCTTACTCCTGACGAACAAAGATGCGAAGAATATTTCAAAGATACTGTGTCGCGGGACTCAACAGGTCGATACACGGTTCGACTTCCGTTAAAATCATCACCTGATACTCTTGGCAACTCGTATCTAACTGCTCATCGATGCCTGCAGGGACTAATAAGAAGATTCTCCCGAGATCAAAACTATCGACGTCTGTATCATCAGTTTATGACTGAATATCGAGATCTCATCACATGAAGAAGGCTTCTCCTGTGTCCAGTCAGCACACGCAATATTACTTGCCACATCACGGAGTGCTCAGACCAGACAGTGCAACCACAAAATTACGTGTGGTATTTAATGGCTCGAGTGCGTCTACGTCCAGCCGTTCACTTAATAATGATCTCATGCATACGAGAGCCAAGTTGCATTTAGACATCAGCGATGTTCTGCTCTGGATTCGACAATTTCGACACTTAGTCGCCACTGACATCACCAAAATGTACAGGCAAATCAACATAAAGATGACTGGAATTTACAACGGATTCTCTGGACAGACGGTCTGCTCAATGAAGTGCCACATTATCTAACCACGGTCACGTATGGTACCAAGGCTGCCTCGTTCTTAGCGGTACGAACGCTGCTGCAACTCGAGGTCGATATGTCGACGATACGTTTGGAGGCGCTGACACTGTTCAGCAGCTAATACAAATTTCGTTGCAGCTAAAGAACTTGTGCATGGCGGGCGGCTTCCCATTAGCAAAGTGGCACATGACTAATCAAGATATGCTCGCTGCGGTTGACGCAGATAAGGATCAGAGCTCACAAATTACATTCGACGATTGCGTCAAAATACTCGGATTACGATGGCTTCCTCAAGAAGATTCATTCACATTCTCAACAAGGATCTCGTCGCACACCGATCATCTCACCAAACGCCTCATTTTGTCTGAAGTGGCTCAGATATTCGATCCACTAGGCTTTGTATCACCAGTAGTGATCAAGGCGAAGATGCTCTTGCAGGAGCTTTGGCTTCATAAGCTCCAATGGGATGAACCACTGCCATCCCAGCTCTCATCACGGTGGCTCATTATCAGAAAAGAACTCACAAGCTTAATCAAGCTCTCAATACCTATAACACATGGAGTACCTTGTCAGTGGAATTTCACGGCTTTTCTGATGCTTCTCAACTCGCAATGGTTGCAGTCGTACATATCACCGTCCACGGCTCTAATGGTACCACGATTTCATTGGTGTGCTCCAAAACAAGGTAGCACCACTCAAACGGCTCACCATCCCGAGACTTGAACTCTCCGCAGCATTGCTGCTCGCAAGACTCATGCGATACGTTCAAGCCACCTTGAAGTTGAACGTTATAGCGACTCACTTGTGGACGGACTCTCTGGTGACACTCACGTGGATCAAATCTCATGCATCGCGCTGGAAGGATTTTGTGAGAAACCGAGTTTCTCAAATTCAAGAGCTCACTGCAAAAGCACACTGGAAATACGTACCTGGTACATCCAATCCAGCCGACTGCGCATCTCGAGGCTTGACTACTTCTCAACTCCAAAATCACTCATTATGGTGGACGGGACCACCGTGGATACTCACACCTGAATCATGGCCATCACAACCCGCGCTGTCGGACGAGTTGAGCGCTGAGGCTCGTCCTGGCATTGCGCTACATGCAACTGCTCCTCAGTCGGATTACCACTGGGATCTCATATATAAGTACTCAACTCTCAACAAATTATTGAGAATAACAGCTCTTTGTTTCAGGTTTATTTCTCTTCTGAGAAGGCGCCGATCCAAGCCACTGGACTTGCACTCAGCTTTGGAGGAGTCCAGATTATTCTGGATCAAGGCCACTCAAGCGGCATACTTCACGCACGAGATCAAGACGCTCACGGCCAACTTGAGACTACCAGCTACTCACGCATTCAGTCGACTGACTGCATATATAGACGCTCAAGGAATTATCCGAGTTGGCGGCCGCCTCACCCACTCAGCACTAGCTCAAGACAACAAACATCAGGCTATTTTACCTCGCTACTCACGATTCTCAACCTTAATCATCGCCCACGCCCACATGCGTACCCTGCATGGAGGAGCACAGCTGACATTGGCTCATGTCAGGCAACGATATTGGATCATCGGCGGACGGGCTCCGGTGAAGTCGCATGTCTTACGGTGTGTCGTGTGTGCTCGGCAGAGGGGGATCCGTGCTCATCAACTGATGGGCCAACTACCTCTCTCTCGGGTTACGCCGTCACGTCCGTTTGCTCATACAGGAGTCGACTATGCCGGACCGCTCACCATCAAGACATGGAAAGGACGAGGTGCGAAAACGTACAAGGGATGGATCTGTATATTCGTCTGCTTCTCCACCTCAGCAATTCACCTCGAAGTAGTAAGCGACTACTCATCAGAAGGGTTCATAGCAGCCCTCCGAAGATTTTCAGCGAGAAGAGGAATTGTTCAAACCATGTACTCGGACTGCGGGACAACGTTCATTGGAGCAGACGCCGCGCTCAAGAAAATGTTCGTTCAAGGCTCTCAAGAACATCAACGAATTGCTCAAGTTTTACAACTTGACGGTACGAAATGGGAGTTCAATCCACCAGGCGCTCCAAACATGGGGGGCAAATGAGAGGCGGTGGTGAAATCCGTGAAGTTTCATCTGAGACGGACTATCGGGGAGACTCTACTCACGACAGAAGAATTGACAACATTGCTCACGCAAATCGAGGCCATTCTCAACTCACGTCCTTTAGAACCGTTAAGTGACGACCCTGACGACGTCTCAGCGCTCACACCAGGTCACTTTCTCATTGGAGGTCCACTCACTACCATACCCGAGCCGTCTCTGGTTGACCTGGCAACTTCTCGACTATCTCGATGGCAGCTCATCCAGCAGCGTGTTCAACAATTTTGGGCACAATGGTCAGCTCATTATCTACAACGCCAGCAGGCAATATCCAAGTGGCATCACCCTAACAACAACATCAAGGTGGGCTCCATCGTGCTGCTCACCGACGAACGCTCTCCACCGTGCAAGTGGCCACTCGCCAGAGTAACGGCATTGCACCCCGGCAAGGATGGACTCACTAGGGTAGTTACCCTTAAGACGGCCACTACGACACTCACTCGGCCAATCGCTAAGCTGGCCGTACTACCGATCGCCTCAGAATAACAGAACATGAGTAAGGAATCATCAACAAGGTTGCTGATGGCGGGCGGAATGTTTGAGATTCCGTTATCTCATTGCGCCACCGTATCAGATGGCAGCATCGATCGGTATCGACCGGCCGGATCGACGCGGCCGCTATCGCAAGCACGGGCGCGAGCGTCGTCGCCTTCTCCGCGCGACGAAGACAGTTGAGTAATGGCCGCGCAGTGAGCAGACGTGCTACTAGTACTCTGTGCCTTTTCTCTTGGAGAACTCAATCACCGCGCCCAGCACAGCTATTGACGGACTCAAACCAGTTTAGTGAGGTGTAACGAGACTGCTCATCGTTCTGGTACATCATCAAGGCAGCTCAAGATCACACGTGCGCGGGTGCCGACCGCCACGTGGCTCACCGGCTCACCGGGCGACTCACCACACGAAGACAATTCATACAATTCCCAGATAGCACAGGACATCCCGAGGACGTCCGTTTTATGTCCATTTTACGTCCGCACGTCCATGGACATAAAATGGACGTTCAACGGATGTCCGTTGTTGGACATCCGTCGGTAACCCATATTTGGACGTCCATAGGATGTCCAATTTTTGGATATCCGTCAGTAACCCATATTTGGACGTCCATGGATGTCTGGTAGTGGACCTCATAGGCCGGTATTCATAGTCTTCAAGATCGTCTTAAGTAATGTCTTTTAAGACGCTAATACGGCTCTGTGATTGGTTCATGACATCTTAAGATTGAACTTAAAACGGTCTTAAATAACTATGAATACCGGCCAATAGAGATATAAGAATAGAGTGCGCGAGTCATATGCTAGCACGTAAGAGGCTGCGATATAGAAATAGAAAAAGAACGCTGCATATAGGCCCTTTCTCTCTGTCTTTGTCTACGCGCGCATGCAAAACAAAGACAGAAGGGGCCCATGTGCAGCTTACTCTTTCTTTTCTGCGCAGCTTTCTCTTTCTATTTCTCTATCGCTTTTTCAGTTTGCTCGCGCACTCTATTCTTATATCTCTATGGTGGACCTCAATGTTTCGCGCGCATTTGTCGTCTTTTGTCTCTTGACTCGGCCTCTACGCGCTGCTCCGTCTCAATCGTCTCATCGAAAAGGCGGTAACCGCCTCGTCCTGTGAAAAAGTCTTAGTGGTGTCAGAGAAGAGAAATATATAAGCGAGCGAGAGAGAGAGGTGCGGGTGCTCTCGTGGGGATTCCCCTCGCAAGAAGGTGATCGCGATCGCTCCTCTCCCGTGACGTATGTGTGTCGCGGAGGTCGTTTGTCAGACGGGTCGGTCGCCGCGAGTGTTATCGTCGTTCACGTCGCCGTCCACGTTCCCGTCGTTCCCGTCGTCGTTGTCGACGTCGCGTCGCGAGTGCCGTCGGCGACCTCGATGCGCTGTCGCCCTCCCCTGGAGGACCATCCCCTCTGGACGCCCGGTGGAATCAACTGTTACTGCTGCTGCTGCTACAGCACTTTACATTTATTCGCAGTAAAACTGTAAGTATCTTAATAATAAATAAAGTTGTATATTATATATGTGAAAATAAGCTTTGATTTGAAAAAAAATCGGTCGGTTATAAATACGCAGTAGAATTATTGGTTATATTTACAACGCAGATACAATCCGGTGTAATAAAGTATACATATTATATACTTATGTTTTCTCATCGATCTATGTATTTATATCAATGCAATAGACTCTCTGCCCTATAGTAGGGGAGCCCAGAGTGCTAAATGGGGATTTACTCGAGCGTCGTAGAAACCTATTGGATTTTGAAGATTAGATGGTAGAAAGAAAAAAAGGTTATATAATGTACACCCTTTCACCGGTGGGGGAAGCGTCTACAGGTTTTCAAAAATGTAAAAAAAAATAGTCACATGAAAATACTCGAGCGCGTCAGATATTGATAGTGTATACGCCCCACGTGTCTCTGATATTGGAGGTATGTTAATCTGCCGGTTTGCATGGTGGGGGTGGCTGTACGAAAGGGTTGAAAACGGGGAAAAAAAATTTATTCGAGCGCGTCAGATATTCAGAGGGGATGTTAAGTGAACCCGAAAGAAGCTCCCATTCAAAAGACTGACGATTCGGACATGACGCAAGCTCATGGCGGCTTCTTGATAATGCAAAAAAAAATCGCCATTTTGAAATACTCGAGCGCGTCAGATTATTATACAGGTAATTCAGCTTGATGTCCTAGTCGTGCTGACCCATAATCTGACAATTATTTGGAGGGATTTTCTTAATCTGATGAATAAAAAAAAAATTTTTTTTTAACTAATTTAATTTTTCTAATTTATTATAACTTTGCGAAAAAAATTGCAAAAGTAAACTTCGTGCAAACTTAAAGTAATGTCTATTGTAATATTTTCCACAATGTGTTAGATTTGCAACCTATTTCGAGACGCGCAACATTGAAATTTATTGTAAAATAACGTTTTTATTTATAATCTGGAGGAAAAAATTGCAAAAGTGCTGCAAACCGATAGAATAGCTTTTACACTTGCCCTAAACAATTGTGCCAATTTGCAACCTTTTATGTTGCACGCAATATATGTTTTTTAAATTAATGATGGAACAATTGTTTATTTGGTCGTAATTTTGCCAAAAAAATAGCAAAAGTTTTGCAAATTGGTTGCAAAAATTGAGATTATTTTTCGTCACAAGCTGTTAAGTTTGCAACCTCGGACAAGGTCCGCAACAGTGAAAAATTAGCAACAATTATTATTTTGCACTTTTCATAAGCGTGAAAAAATTGCAAAAATTTTGCAAATTTTACGGAGTGCTTCAAATGTCTTCCTTTATCCAAATATAAATATGCAACTTTCTATTAGTTACGCAAATTATTGCAACTTATTAATGACTAATTTTATGTTACAAAATTAATACAAAAGTATTGCAAATCCAGGGAAACAAATTAAAAATACATTTACACATAATGTCGAATTTGCACCCTCCTACTTGTCACGCAAAATATTCAAATCATGCTCAATACTACGAGGCCCTGATGGTTGCTTCGCACCTGTGTATGAGGCTTAGTTTTCTATATGTGGTGCGTGACAATAGAAAAGTACCAACCATCGGGGCCTCGTAGTATTAAGCATGATTTGGATATTTTGCGTGACAAATAGAAGGTTGCAAATTTGACATTATATGTAAATTTTATGTGTATTTAATGTGTATTTTTAATTTGTTTCCCTGAATTTGCAACACTTTTGCATTAATTTTGTAACACAAAATTAGTCATTAATAAGTTGCAATAATTTGCGTAACTAGTAGAAGGTTGCAAATTTATATTCGGATAGGGGAAGACATTTGAAACCCTCCGTAAAATTTGCAAAACTTTTGCAATTTTTTTACGCTTGTAAAAAGTGCAAAATATTAATTGTTACTAATTTTTCAAGGTTGCGGACCTTGTCCGAGGTTGCAAACTTAACAGCTTGTGACGAAAAACAATCCCAACGTTTGCAACCAATTTGCAAAACTTTTGCAATTTTTTTGGCAAAATTACGACTAAATAAACAATTGTTCCATTATTAATTTAAAAAAAAAGTTGCGTGTAACATAGAAGGTTGCAAATTGGTACAGCTGTTCGGGGCAGTTGTAAAAGTTATTCTATCGGTTTGCAGCACTTTTGCAATTTTTTCCTCCAAGTTACAAACAAAAACGTTATTTTATAAAAAATTTCAATGTTGCGCGCCTCGAAATAGGTTGCAAATCTAATACATTGCGGAAAATATTACAATAGACATTGCTTTAAGTTTGCAGGACTTTTGCAATTTTTTTCGCAAAGTTATAATAAATTAACGTTTTTTGCAATGTTAAGCATGTTCCGGATCTCGGGGATGGTTGCAAAATGAGATTTATTGTTATTTCAATTCACCCAATATTCCATCAAAATTTGAAAACTTTTGTAATTAAAGTGAATTGATTGTCTTTAATGACTGGCCTCTACTAAACTTTTCTGATGATTTGTGCTACTTCGGCTTGTGGAAATCGGCAGATTATATTTTTTCCGTTATTCTTGAATTATTTCCTTCAAAATAAAAAAAAATTCGACCGCGCTCGAGAATGTCAAGGTGACGTTTTTTTTTTGCAAGTTTGTGACCCTCCCACTCCCTTACGTCACGCTCAAATCGTCAGATTATTGAAATGCACACTTTTCAACATGTTATTAACCCACCTTACCTTAATCTGACGCGCTCGAGTATTTCTAACGATCGATTTTTTTTTACTATTCTGATCGGCTGCCCTAGACGCGCGAACCTATATTAAGGGCTTATATATAGTGGAGGTACTCAACAGGGTGCAAGGTATCCCCCTATATGTTAATCTGTCGCGCTCGAGTAAATCCCAAAATCCCCTATTGGGCTCCCCTACTACTACGCGTCATTTCGTCTCATCGGTCTCATCGAAGAGCCGGCTGGAGCCGGCAACCGCCTTGTCCTCCTTCGTTTCGCGTTTCGTCGAATATACAATTGTAAGTTTAACATTTATTACTTGCAATAAAACGGTTATAAGCAGCCTTTATTAAAATTTTATATACGTGAATAATATATGGTTTTAAGTATGATAAAGAAAATTTGGTTATGAATACGCAGTAGAATTATATAGCTATAAATTAGGTCTTTATTTTGTAAGTACAACGCAGATTGTACAGTCCGGTGCAGTAAAGTTTTATTAATTATTTTCTCCTTTTTGTCTTTTTTTGCCTCTCAGAGCCTACCTCTATCCGTCGCCCCGTCTCATCAAAAAGCCGGCAACCGCCTTATTGCCCTCATCTTTCGTTTCGTATTTTGCCAAAGGTTATTTTGTACAAGTTCTACAATCCAAGTGAGTATCATAAATGATATATTATAGTTCTTAAAAATGCCTAAAATAAAAAGAAAATATTATAAACGTGCAAAAGAGATAGCTGATGCATCTATTGATATCGTGCAGTCTGTTTGTGATACATCTTCAATAGCAAATATTAATAATGTATCATCATTAATGCCTCAGAAAGATCAATTAAACACGACTTACTCAAATGGTTTTGATAAAAATGT
>JASTWK010000839.1:0-73327 GCA_030770225.1 Temnothorax unifasciatus
AAGAGATAGGAGAGTTGAGAAGAAGGCTGGAGAGTATAGAGAGGGAGAGGATGGGAGGAAGGAAGGGCAGGAAAGAGGTGAAAAAGGGAAGGAAAGTGGGAAGTAGAAAAAGCGAATAAAGCAATAGAAGCGAAGGTAAGAGAGCTAGAAAGGTGGAGAGAGAGAGTTAGAAGAAAGAGACAGAAAGAGACAGAATGAGGAACAATGTAGTAGTGAAAGGGGTGGAGGTGGAAGTGGGGAAGGAGGCGGTAAAGGAAGCGGTTTTAGAGATAGAGAAGCTATGGCTAAAGATGGGGGGGGAGGCAGGAATAGAGAAGGCACAAAACAGATAGAAAGAAAGAACGGGGAAGGGAGGAAGAGAAGAAAATGGTTAGTTAGGTCAAAAGATAGAGTAAAAAAAGAGAGGGGTAATGCAAAGGAAGAATGTGTTGAAAGGGAGATGGAAAGAATAGAGAATGACATGATCTCGAAGGAAAAAAAATGCAATGGATAGGACAGCTGAGGGAATGAGAAAGGACTAGGAGGAAGAGCTTGGGCAAAAGTACGGAAGATTTGGATAGAGGGCAAGTGGTGGAGTTGGGATAAGGAAAAAGAAGTTCTGATAGATGGAAGGCAAAATAAGAGAGGATCGTAGCAAAAGAAGAAGGGGGGAGAAAAGAAGGAACAGAGGAGGCAAAGAGTAGAAAAGAGGGAGACGGAAAAATGAAAAGGAAAGGTAATGAGGAGAGAGGAAAAACAATGGGAAGGAAGGGCGGAGAGAAGAGGGAGGAGAGAAAGAGTAGGAAGAAAGAGAGTGTAGTGAGGCTGAGAGAAAGAGGGAGAGGAGTCAGAGAGAGTAGAGTGGGGAAAGTAAAAAGGAGTGAAAGAGAGAGAAAAAAAGGCTTAGAAAGGGGGGAGGGGGAAGAAAAGAATGCAGAAGGGAGGAGAAGGGGAAGGAACAGGAAGGAAGGAAGCCTAAAGATAGGCTTTTGGAATGTAGCGGAAGTGAAGGGAAAACAGGAAGGATTTTGGGAAAAGATAAAAGAGTGAGATGCCGTGGGGTTGGTGGAGACGTGGCTGGAACAGAAGGAATGGGAGAAGATAAAGAATAGTGTGCCAAAGGAGTTTAACTGGAGGATACAGGGTGCAAAGGAAGAAAGAATTGGAAGAAAAGGAAGAGTAATAGGTGGGATAATGATGGGAGTCAGAAAAAGATTAGAAGGGGAAGAAGGGGGAGAAGAATGGGTGGAGGAGGAGGGTTTAATGATTAGAGAAGTAAGATGGAAGAAGGAGAAATGGAGATTGGCAACAGTTTACGCAAGCGGCAACTTGGACAAGATAATGGGTGAGATAAAATCGGTAAAGGTGGAGGAAGGGAGAGAGCAGAGATGGATAGTGGGGGGCGATTTCAATGAGAGAACAGGTGAGAAAGGAGCGCTGGAGAATGGAGAAGAGGGAGTTGAAAGAAAACCGAAAGATAAAATGATAAATAGGCAGGGGGAAGGACTGATTAGGTGGGTGGAAGACGAAGGGTGGTAAATATGAACGGAGCAAAGGAGGGAGATGAGAAGGGGAAGACGACTTTTACAAGAAGAAGAGAAAAACAGTGATCGATCACGCAATAGGCGATAGGAAGGATTGGGAAAGTGTGACAAGATTGGTGGTGGGGTGTGAGGTAGATTCGGATCACCAATCAGTAGCAGTACGGGTGGACAAAAGGGAGGTTGATGAGAGGAAAAGGACAATAGCGGAGGAAGAGAGGTGAGTGGAAAAGACGGACTGGTTGGAAGAGGCGAAAAAGGAGTTTAAAAGAAGGACGGAGGAGGTAGAAATAGGTAGGGGGACAATAGATAAAGAAGTCGAAAAGTTGACAAAAAGAATTAAAAGATGGAAGTAAAGGTGAGAAGAGTAAAAAGAGGGGCAGAAGGAAAGGGGAGGATGGTGGTATGGGGACTGTAGGAAGAAGGGAGGAAGGTGGTAGAAAAGTTATTGAGAGACTGGAAAAGAGGAAAAAAATACAAAGAAGATTATGAGAGAAGAAAGAAGTAGTATAAGGAAATGTGTGAGAGGAAAGAGGAAAAAAGAGCAATCTGCTTCAAGAGATAAGAGAGGCGAGAACAGAGAAGCAGGTGTGGAAGTAATAAACAAAAAAAGGAGAAGAAGGGTAGAAATTAATAAGGAGGTAACAATGGAGGAGTGGGATAAATACTTCAGGGAGATGTTAGAAGGAACGGAATACAAGCGAAGGTTAGGAGAAAGGGAGGAGGGAGAGCAGGAGGCGGAAAGAAAAGTAGAGAAAGGGAAGAAGATACGATGGGAGGATGTAGAGAGAGTGCTGAAAGGACTAAAAAAAAGGTAAAGCGGCAGGAGAGGATGAGATAGGAAATGAAGTGAATTAATGGGGGAAGTGGTTTAAGAAAGGCGTTATGGGAAATATGCAGGAGTGTATGGAAAGGAGAGGGTTTCTCAGAGGTGTGGAAAAACGGAGTAGTGGTTCCGATAGCGAAAAAGAGAAGGGCAAAAGAAATAAGTAAGCATAGAAAGGTGCACGCCGGGGTATATGATTAGGGAAGATATGCAAAGGGAGAAACTAAGAGGAAGGGCAGTTATGAGAGCATGGGGGTATGAGAAAAAGTTAGAAGAGGGAAAAGGAGAGGAGCTGGCAAGGAAGTGCTGGGAGAAAGTGAGGAGAAGGGCAAAAAGAGGGGAAAGTAAAGGATTAGGAGGAAGAGAGAAAAGAAGCGGCGGAGAGTAGGGGATAGAGGATAGAGGAGTTAAGGGAAGAAGGGAAGTGGAGGGGGGAAGACGTGTATGGTAGAGAAAGGCAGAGACAAAAAGAGGAAAAATGGAAGGAGAGAGGGGAGGCAAAGTTTAACAGGTAAAGAAAAGGAGGGATAATGGAATAATGAATGTGAAAAGTAAGGAGGAAATGAGAGGTTCCGGATGAAAAAATTAGAGTGTAATAAGTCTTATATGATAAATAAGAAAAAAAATATGAGAGAGATAGGTACGTGAAGTAAGCAGAGAGGGAAAAGGAATGGGAAATGGTGATGATTAGATATTAGTATAGTAGAGAAAAAAAGGAATGAATTAATTTATAACAGAGAGAAAAATAGTGGAATGGGATAAATATTTTAAAATAAATATAACGGGATATATATGGACATGAAAGCGCGCGCGTTAGCGCGCGTGTGTGCTAGTCCTCTATAAAAAAATCCATTTTGACCGAGAAGTTTGCGTTTGATCGCAATGTATTGTTGCCGCTTTTCCGCGTGTCTGATTAGCTGTGGTTCGAGTCGGTATTGGTATGGTGAAGTTTTTCACGATTGTATAACGTGACATGTGGGGTTAGAAGTGAGCATATATATAAATAATATATAAATACATAATTAATAAATTATGTATTTATATATTATTTATATATATTATTTTTATTAAAAAGCAAGTAATAGTAATGAATATGAAAGCGCGCGCGTTAGCGCGCGTTGCGTGCTAGTTTGATAATAAAAATTGCAGTATTATAAGCATAAAACATCTTTTTTCTTTTATATATTTATCGTCACCAAAAAGTGATAACAATATATTGATTTGATGACATAAAACATAAATGTTACACATTTTATAAATAAATATCAAATAATTTAAAAAAAATAAATATTTTACAACTTTCCATTTTTCTTTATTAATTTATTATAATAAACCAAATATATAATAAAAAAATTAAAGTCATTATTTAATTACTTTATTTTTTTATTACAACAATATGTATTGTATGTATGTGTATGTATGTCATCTTTCAAAATTAATAACAGAATTTTTTCAGAAAAATGCGTACCTATATGTTGGCCAAGAGTGGATTTCTATTATTTACGCTTTTTCTGTTTATTTCACGGAAAAAAAGACTTGGTTGAGATAACCAAAAAAATGGTCGCCTCGACCAAATGCCTTGATTATATATGCGCCAGTTGATTTCTTGGTTACATATACCAACGGCACTTGATTAGACTGCCGTAGTTGGAGCAACCATAGTACTTGGTTGAACCATCCAAAAGAAATTGGATGTCACTCAGGTGTGACTTGGTTGCTCTAACCTATTGTTTTGGTTTACTTTACCAAGTTAGTTGGTTGATGGAACCAACTACTATGGCCCTAAGCAGAATAGCTGTCTTGGCAGTGTTTTATGCCTTAAATCTTTTGTCTTATGTAACGCACAATACTGTCAGTATTGTGCGTTACATAAGACAAAGACTTAAGGCATAAAACACTGCCAAGACAGCTATTCTGCTTAGGCCCTGTGGCTGATGCAAGAAATGAAAGAAATTGTAATTATTTGTATTAATTATTTCATAGGAATGAACGTGCTGACGTACGAAGTTTTTCATTAAATCCAACGGTTGTACACATGTTGCATTGAACGATTACTTTTTTTTTCTCATTGCAGATAATTGTTTTAATAATGCTGAAGGTTAAGTTAGGTTGGTGAAGGACTTCGCGGGTCCGCCGGCGATTCCCGCCGCGCTCTCGTTCTCCAAGATACCTCACAACACCGATACCGCGGACACGCAGTTATCGGGACACGACCGAGAAACTCACTGCCGAGGGGTTTATCGCAATAATACAGCAATACTAATTCGAAGCCATGGTGCGGGGCGAGAGAATCTCGGCCGGGACGGGGGATCTCGGCGACGTGTGGATTTCCTCGCCCTGTATATCCCTGCGCGAGCACCATGGCTTCGAATTAGCATTACTATACTACTTATCGCTTGCGTTTCACCGCGACCGATACCCGCACACGACGCCGATGAGAAAAATCGTCAACGACGACGCAACAACAGGTCGAACGACATCCGTACGTCAGCACGTTCAGTCTTCAACTGCAGTGCAGCCATGGCTTTTTAATTCACCAAGAACTTGGTTAAACTAGCTACGGTCATTGGTAGCGATACGGTCATCTCACGGTTGTGAGAACTAATTTCTGGGTGACCAATCGGAATACAGTTTCTTACTTACCTCAACCAATTGCGTTGGTTATAAGCACCAATAGTTCCTACCAAATTTGAATTGTCAAACTCATTAAATGTACATGGTTACGGCAATCGAGTCAATGGTTGTAGTTACCAATATATATGTAACCAAGAAAAACTTGGTAAATTTAACCAAGCCTTTTTTTCCGTGTTCTTTACTTAATTCATCTTTTATCTACAGAATAAATTATAATTTTACTAATTTATTTAATTGATTTTACTAACAATTTTTTTTATTTTTATTAACTTTATGCTTTTAATTGTACAATAATTAAGAGACACGATAGTGTCCCGCGCCTAGAATGGGAAGGGATATTTTGTTATCATCTGTATTATCATCATTAATATATATCTTACAATATTTTATTATCATTTGAAGAGATACGCGAGATCTAATCAACGCGCGAGCCAAGTCAATCGGTAACGTACACAATTTTCGCGGCTGGCGTTAGCTATAGCTACAGCTCGAGCCGTTCGGGGAAGAAAGAGACGGCAGATATGTATGTCTGCGCAGTCTGCGCTCTTCTAGCCGCCCGAACCCGGCCGAGCGCTTCCCTCCACACGTGCTGGCAGCGGGCAGAAGCTCGAAATTGGCATCTCTGCCGTCTCCTCCAGCCCACCTTCCGCTTCACTTCCATTCTCCCGTCTTCCTTTCGCACTCCCCTATCTATTCCCTTCATCCAACACTTTCCTCACATCTCAATCTCTTCCTTCATCTCCTTTCACTCTCCTACCACTTATCCGCCTGTTCCCCCGCCGAGGGCTACGGGGAACCTTTCCGATTTAGTTAGTTAACAAATACTATGCGTTACAGCGTAACATGTTACGGAACTGCAGTTCCGTACTGTTTAGTTAATAAGTTAATCAACAAATTGTAAAAAAAAAACGCCACCCGGTTTTATACATAAAAAAACGCTGAGGCACAAAATAGTTCTCAGTTTCGCCACTACGAGGCGTCCACTCTCGTAAGTAAAATCTGACAACCGAATATAAGCCGCGAGTCTCTCAAGTATAGAGAGAGATTAGTTCTCGACAATCTCGACTCCGCCGTTACGAGGCTTTCGCTCTCGTAAGCAAAATTCCGCCGACTAGGTATATAAGCCCGAAGCATCGAGACGTTCGCTCTCAGTGTATAAAGATACTTCCATCAATATACACAGCGACTCAGACGGTTACATGTCTAAATATCCCGGCCGTAATATCACGCGACAAAATGTCCCAACCATAATATCCCTGAGACTAAATATACCGCGACAATATACTCCATAACAAAATATCCCGTGGCAATATATCTCATAACAAAATATCCCATAGAAATATATCTTATAAAATGTAGGGTAAAAATTTCGTGTAATACTGACCATTTCATGCACAAATATATTCAAAATTAAACTTATACACAAAAACTTATAATTTAGTAGAGTAATAATAACAGTTACATACATAAATACACATTAAAGCTCCTGGTCCCTGAGCCGAGAACTCCGCGTTGACGTTGGCAACGTATATTTCTACCGTCGCGGTAGAAATAAGAACTCTCTCCAATGGAGAATAAGCAAGAAATGTTGAGAATTGACACGTTGAGAATTCTTGCGTAGTATTTCCAAATAAAAAGATATTTGCTTAAAATAACACTACAGATTACTTCAGCACACTTTGAAATTACTCCGAGTTGAGGTTAAGTCTACCTCTTTCCCTTGATAATTAATAAACAGCCGTAAAACGAATGTGATACGATGCAGGCTTGTGCGCAGGCGCGTGACTAAATACATTCATTTTACGGCCGTTTATTAACTGTCAAAGGAAAAGAGTAGACTAAACTTCAATCGAAGTATTTTCGAAGTGTGCTGAAGTGATCTGTAGTGTTATTTTAAGCAAATATCTTTTTATTTGGAAATACTACGCAAGAATTCTCAACGTGTCAATTCTCAACATTTCTCGCTTCTGACGTCACATCTCATGAGATGTCGGGAAAGAGCCCAGGAGCCTTAAGATAACCCTTAAAATTAGAAAAAGTAAACCAAGTAAGGACAGTTATCGATCGTCGAGTGAGCTATGATCTTGTCACGTTCTCCTATTTTTTATTTACTACTAGCTGGTTACCTGGAGCTTCGTCCGGGCGTCTATTTTTTAACGACTTTATTTGTGTTATTACATTTGTGTTCTAGCTAATCTTATCCACCAATGTATGATTCATAAATACATATTTTTAATAGCTTTCCACGTCATCTATGAAATACAATATATTATTAACGCGTTTTTTTTAGTGGTGTATAGTATTTTAAATTCTTTAAAAAAATCGTACTTAACGACTTTTCCTGTTCAGATTTTCCTAATCAAGCAAATTTTAAAGAATTATATATAAAATAGAGGTAGAAAAGACTGAAAAATATAATAGAATTACAAATAATCCGATATCTCAAAATTGGCGGAAATTAGAGCAACCACGGACATTTCTCAAAAAATTTAAAATTTTATAAAGAAAGAATCCTTTTACTGATTATCGCCAAATTCAATACCAACCTTCCTTTAATGATACCCTATATAAAATTACATGTATAATTTATACACTTTTCAAGCAGAAATCAGTAACCCCTTCACCGATCCTCGCCAAATTCAATAACAACCTTCCTTTAATGATACTCTATATAAGATGACAAATATGACATGTTTAACTTATACACTTTTTGGGCAAAAATCGGCAACCCTTTCACCATTTCTCGCCAAATTCAATACCAAACTACCTTTAATGATACTCTATCCATAAAAAAAAATTAGCTCGATATCTCAAAATTTGCGGAAATCAGAGCAATCACATAGATTTTTTTACACATAAATCGGTAACTCCTTTATTATTAGATATTTTTTGAATTATATTAATATTCCTCAGTTTTTTCTAACCCTATTTCATATAAAATACTTTAAGTTTAGTTGATTAAGAAAATCTGAACAGGAAAAGTCATTAAGTAGGGGAGGCTGGAGCTAAAACGTCTACGGGGTAAATCCGTCTAATCAAATATCTCGGAACCTGTATATTGTGCGAACTCGCTATTAACATTGTAAACGCTGCTTATGGTAACCATATGACCAACGGAGTTTCGGCAGGTTACCTGTCGTGTTATGATTTTTACAGGGCAAACGTGTTTTCGTGGTGAAAAGTGAAATTTTCTGCGCGTGGAAATTTTGTAATATCTGCAATAATATTTGCTCTCCAAATCTCGAGGTACGTGATTATAAATGAATGCTGATTATAAAGAGTAATGCATGCTGAACACGAATCCAGTGTAAATGTCTAATATTTCATGGGTGATCAAACCTGAAACTGATTTATCCCGGGGGGTAGATGGTTTAACCCCCCTTTTTTGAGATTTCAATTTTTCCACCGTTGTCGTTTTTGCTCTATACCGGTTAAACAAAGTGACGTAATCAAAAATTTCCTATATAAATTTTGTAGCTAAAGGTTCACTCTTTACAGTAGTATACCACATTTAACTACAATTATTTATTTTGTTGTTAAAAATCGGCACCGAAAAAAAACGGACGGTCTAGCCCCGGTCTCCCTTACGACTCTTTTAAAGAATTTAAAATTTTAGATATTCCGAATTTCTTTTTTTTAAATTAGGTTGTAGCACAATGGCACATAGTCTATGTTACTCAGGAAGATATAAACTACCCACCAGTGTAAAAATTTTTGAATTGATTCAGTAGTGTCTAAGATTACCCTGAACAATGGTACAAACAAACTTCTCCCCTTTATATAATAGTAGAGATATAATCAAAATACATATTTGCTTACGTGACTAAAAGCCAGCCATACTTCCAGATGACGAATTATCAACAGACGGAGCATACGTAATTGCGTGCTTGTCAACTTTGTCTGGTCTATGACTATAAACCTGGCTACACGGCGTGCCAAAGAGGTCTTAAATTCAAGAAAAGCTTAACAGAAATATTTATTATAAAAAGCTTAACAGAAATATTTATCAAGAGACACGGTAGTGTCTCGCGCCAAGTACACGCGGAGCGAGACCAACCGTGACTCTTTTACGCGACGCGACGATTTGCAAGTACTCGAGATGTTGAGATCTCGATAACGAGTGAACGGATCAAGTTCTAAATAGGCTTGATCGATAGCTTGGGGTCGATTTGGGGGGGGTCCGTTCTTTTCATTTTTCCGCTACGTGCCCTACGAGCGGAGATATTGCGAGCAAAAGTCGAAATGTGAAAATTTTATATTAAGATACTCCTCCTCCTCCTAACGCCGACGTCTTTTTGTATATATATCACGTGATCAGAGAAAACGTCACTTTCACTTTTTCGCCACTGGCGGTGGCGGTGCTAGTATCGCCAGTTTCGATATTGTGCGCGCATTATTATCGATCTAGTAGGTAAATTATTATAGGTCGATAGACTTATCGGTCAGGAGGAAGATTTTTATATTTAAGTAAATTAGGTACCGTGTCTCTTGATCAAATAATCTTGATAATAAATAATATTATTATAATATTATTATATATATTATTATTATTATCAACCCAGCGAATAAATCCATCGAGTCGATATACAGGTTACCGACGACGAGGTCCAGATAGTGCGCTCCGTAGTTTTCGGTGTCTAGGTGTATTAATACTTTGAATTCGATGTCTACGTGTCTCAGGTTGTCGACGACGAGGTCCAGATAGTGCGCTCCGTAGTTTTCGGTGTCTAGGTGTATTAATACTTTGAATTCGATGTCTACGTGTCCCAGGTTGCCGATGACGACGTCCAGATAATGCGCTCCGTAGTTTTCGGTATCTAGGTGTATTAATACCTTGAATTCGATGTCTACGTGTCCCAGATTGCCGACAACGAGGTCCAGATAGTGCGCTTCGTAGTTTTCGGTGTCTAGGTGTATTAATACTTTGAATTCGATGTCTACGTGTCCCAGGTTGCCGATGACGAGGTCCAGATAGTGCGCTCCGTAGTTTTCGACGTCTAGGTGTACTAATACTTTGAATTTGATGTCTGCGTATCCCAGGTTGCTGATGACGAGGTCCAGATAGTGCGCTCCGTAGTTTTCGACGTCTAGGTGTATTAATACTTTGAATTCGATGTCTACGTGTCCCAGGTTGCCGATGACGAGGTCCAAATAGTGCGCTTCGTAGTTTTCGGTGTCTAGGTGTATTAATACTTTGAATTCGATGTCTACGTGTCCCAGGTTGCCGATGACGACGTCCAGATAATGCGCTCCGTAGTTTTCGGTATCTAGGTGTATTAATACCTTGAATTCAATGTCTACGTGTCCCAGGTTGCCGACAACGAGGTCCAGATAGTGCGCTCCGTAGTTTTCGACGTCTAGGTGTATTAATACTTTGAATTTGATGTCTGCGTATTCCCAGGTTGCCGATGACGACGTCCAGATAATGCGCTTCGTAGTTTTCGGTGTCTAGGTGTATTAATACCTTGAATTCGATGTCTACGTGTCCCAGGTTGCCGATGACGACGTCCAGATAGTGCGCTCCGTAGTTTTCGGTGTCTAAGTGTATTAATACCTTGAATTCGATGTCTACGTGTCCCAGGTTGCCGATGATGACGTCCAGATAATGCGCTCCGTAGTTTTCGGTGTCTAGGTGTATTAATACTTTGAATTCGATGTCTACGTGTCCCAGATTGCCGACGACAAAAAACTATAGCGCGAACTTGACGCGGGACACTACCGTGTTATAGGTTATGTATGTGACTGTGACAGCTGGTGACAGCGCGCTAAACGCACTGTCTGCACTGCGCGCAGTACACACACACGTATACATCGAAACTGGCGATTCTAGCAGCACCGCCAGTGTCGAAAAAGTGAAAAGGACACGATTCCAGCCAATGAAATGATAGCATGGCATGAGTGATGAGTAGACGACGTATCTTAATAAAAAAATTTTCACATTTGGACTTTGCGTCGCAATATCTACGCTCGTAGGGCACGTAGCGGAATATTATAAAAGCAAAATTTCCGAGAGAAGCAACGTGTTGGAGAGAAGCCACGTGTTGAAGATTACGGTTCATTAAAAAGCTACAAATACTATTGATTTCTTATATTAGAAGATAAGTTATATTAGAAGATAAGTTATAAAGTTAAATCGTTGTATTAACAAAGATTTGTGCGTAAAAATCGAGTTTATGTAAAGAAACATAGATATCAAGGATGATACTACGTCTTAAATTTAAACGAAATTAAGAAAACAAAGGTAAGAAAAAGAGGTAAATTTTATTTTTCAAAAAGGTAAAAAAAGGCGCCAAGTACACGCATGGTTACCTCGGAAAAACTAAGTAGTAGTATTATTAATTTTAAATTAATAAAATCCAAGTGGTACTTAATGTGTTTATATTATTAGCATTATTCAAGCTAGATTACGATTATGTCTTGTATCGCAAAATATATACGGCTTATAGAGCTTTACAATCTGTACATACTGTTTGTAAGATATTATTAAAAACTTCAGATTAAGATGCGTAACACTACAAAAAGGCGTGATATCTGTACAAAATTACCTTTTTAAAAAAAAAGGTAAAAAAGGCGCCAAGTACACGCATAGTAGTGTATATGTATTATGTTGTTACCTCGAAAAAAACAAAGTGGTAGTATTATACCTCCAAATAGCTTTACCCTGTACATACTGTTTATAAAATGCGTAATACTACAAAAAGGCGTGATATCCGTACAAAATTACCTTTCTTAAAAAAAAGGTAAAAAAAGGCGCCAAGTACACGCATAGTAGTGTATATGTTGTTACCTCGAAAAAAAAAGAAAGTGGTAGTATTATACCTCGAAAAAACCTAAGTAACAAGTGGTAGACGTAATCTTTGTATCCCGAAAAATCTCGAAAAAATCTAAGCACTAGTATTTTTATTTCCAAAAAATTATAACCGAAGTGATACACATCATAAAATTATGTTACCTTATCAAAAAAGAGTCGCGCTTTAAGTAATCTATTACAATTACAAAAAAGAAATGATATCTCTGTAAATTACAGCGCCAATTACAGAGAGAACATATATATTGCCTCAAAAAATAATTGTTGCACTACTTTGAAAAATCTTTACATTGTGTTAATTAGAAAAAGAATGTATGATAACAATTTTATAAGATTAAAAAATTTTATTTAAATTTAACAAGGGAATACAAGATATTTAAATACAAAGTTTACATGTGTATTTTTTAGTGGTCACAAAGAATTACAGAGGTAACAGTACAAAATAAAAATATTTTATTAAAATATTTAATCCAACGAGAGAATACAAGGTATTTAAATACAAAGTTTATATATGTTGTAAATAAATAAATAAACTTATCCCGTACTTAATTACAAGCCGCATTATTCGCCGTCGTCACACACACCCATATCACTCGCTCGCACATACACACCACGCTGATAATCATTTACTTTACTTCTGTCGCATTCTTCTCTGAATTATTTTTATTTATTGTCCTTATTTATTTACAATTTCGAGGTCTAGCAGCGCCAAGTTTTTTTACAAGAAAAATTTATGTATTTTAATAAAATATTTTTATTTTGTACTGTTACCTCTGTAATTCTTTGTGATTAAATCTTTTTATTCTATTGAAAAAAACATATATAAACTTTGTATTTAAATACCTTGTATTCTCTTGTTGGATTAAATATTTTAATAAAATATTTTTATTTTGTACTGTTACCTCTGTAATTCTTTGTGACCACTAAAAAATACACATGTAAACTTTGTATTTAAATATCTTGTATTCCCTTGTTAAATTTAAATAAAATTTTTTAATCTTATAAAATTGTTATTATACATTCTTTTTCTAATTAACACAATGTAAAGATTTTTCAAAGTAGTGCAACAATTATTTTTTGAGGCAATATATATGTTCTCTCTGTAATTGGCGCTGTAATTTACAGAGATATCATTTCTTTTTTGTAATTGTAATAGATCACTTAAAGCGCGACTCTTTTTTGATAAGGTAACATAATTTTATGATGTGTATCACTTCGGTTATAATTTTTTGGAAATAAAAATACTAATGCTTAGATTTTTTCGAGATTTTTCGAGATACAAAGATTACGTCTACCACTTGTTACTTAGGTTTTTTCGAGGTATAATACTACCACTTTCTTTTTTTTTCGAGGTAACAACATATACACTACTATGCGTGTACTTGGCGCCTTTTTTTACCTTTTTTTTAAGAAAGGTTATATTAAACGTGGCGTCTCGACAGACAAAAACAGAATCTGGGACGTGCGTTTCTGAAAATATTGTAACCGTTATAAGCACTTAACAGAAATTAAATAGGACTATGCGTTGTCTGTTAACAAAAAAAATAGGGTCGCGAAATAAACTCAGAACCCTAATCAGAGATAACCAAAAAATAAGATGAGTCACTGGAAGAAATAATGGGTTGTACCCTCAATAAGACAGTGGGGGTTTGCTCACCTATTCATTGGTCTTAAAAATCGATAGCCATATGCCTACTACCTAACTCACGAATAGTTAGGAAAAAATTCAAAATCCACCTCCTAAGTGAGAAACATCCTACCAGAAATCCTGGAAACAAAAATCAGACGCATTCTACAACAAATCCATCCCTTCCATCCCTTGAACTTTCCTATATAAATCCCGACATTGCGGCACTCGCTCTCAAGCTTCGGTCTCTTCCTTTTTCGGTACTATAATCGTGATCAGCTTTTCCGTTTTGAGTCACGATTCTGTATTTAGAGTCTGTGCACGAGATCCAGCAGCTATATCAGTCGCTCTGATTCATCCAGCTACATCCACTTCGAGAAGAAGCCCGCTCCAATCTATACAGCTCAGACATTCAAAAATTCATCAAGTAGTAAGTCCCGCATTTTTCTTTTCTTTTTTCGGGTTATTGTTTCCCTTTTTCTCTATTTATTTTTTTAATTATTATATCAGTGGTCGATTAAACTTTCGAATCCACGGGGATCGGTAATACTGATACGTAGCAATTTATTCCCTTCCGCCATCTCGAATTCGGACGATAGCGTGGTCGCCGTCGACACCCGAATTCGTGGTAAATCACTTAAATAGGTGAATCCTCCGCTATTCCGGATTCGGACCATAGTGTAGTCACTGTCGGAATCCGAATTTGTGGCGAGTCTCTTGAACAAGTAAATCCTTCCGCTATCTCGGATTCGGACGATAGTGTGATTGCTATCGGCACCCGAATTCGTGGCGATTACTTCCGCTATCTCGGATTCAAACAATAATGTAATCGCAGTCACCACCTGAATTCGTGGCGATTTCTATAAAATATATATAAATATCGCATTGTAAAACATCTTTTAAACGGATCCAAGAGAGGTCGACTACCAGCATCCCTTCAACCCGTTGCAACCACGGTATTTTCAGTGGACCCGCGAGTACCACCTGTTCGACGTCAAAGTTCTCGAGCAGTCGTCAGATCCGCGAGAAATGATCGAAACAGGCGGACGCGAAGACTTTTGGGAGAGCAAGTATTAGAGTTTCTCCATCACGGGAAAACGCCGGTCCTCCGCGATTCGCAACTCCGTCTCTTCCACCTGCTTAGCCGGATGGGCCACCTTCGCCACCTTCTCAATTGCCTCCTAACTCGCCACTTTCTCGTCTCCTTTCTTATCGCATGGTTCCCGGCACCCTCGCCTCCTTTCGAACCCTCGTATTCTCCGGTTCGTCCGGAGAACTTCCCAATTCACCATCTCCCGCACCTTTCGCTCCCTTAAGTCCCACATACAAAAGATCCTGTTCTTCTGTTCCTTCCGAGGAACTCCCCAGAGAACCATCTCCAGCGCTGTCCACCACCTCAGCGTGGAGATTCTCGAGGAGAGTCCTCAACGCCCACACTACTTCGCGAATATACCCGCTTATTTCCTACGCTATACGGACCAAATTCCTGAAAGGACTCCTACCATCGGTCCTGGCAAGTTCGACATAGTCGAACTCCGCTCATTCATCCTCAGGGCGAATCCTCGCCACTCTATTCCCGTCTTTATCCCTAACCACGAATATCCCTACTTAATCCCCGTCAACCTCTTCTATAGTATATTCCACCGACCCATCGTCAACTTCGAGGAGGTAATCAATTCAGACCCGATAACAATCGACTAAGATTACCATAAATGTAACATTATAATTATATTATTCTTTAATTTAATTTATTATTTGATCATTATATTTTTCCCATTTATAATTTAATTTAGTATAACACACACACACCACACGCACATTTAACTGAAAACTTATGTAATTTTATTTTTAATCTCAATTGTAATAATAGCGGGCAGTATGTCAATTTCAAAATAAGTCTCCCCTCGAAAATCTTGCCCGATCACCTCCGAACTCATGTAACACCCGCGAAGAATACACGTTACACATACATTCCACACATCCGCATTTCATCTGCGTTTATTTATTAGTTGCATAATTGCCTGATTCTATTTACTCAATGTCATTAAGGATGTTTTATATAGTTAGGCAAAATGTAACGAAATTGATGAAAATTTAATATCATATTCTGTATACTCTTTCAAAGTTCAGGGCCAAATTTCAAATTGATTCACAATTTAGATAAAAAGTTATCAATTCTTGAAAATCCGTTTTACAAAGGGTTTTACAGAGAAAAGTGTAAACATTAAAAAATGTAACCAATATAATAATATTTTACACACAAGCAGATCATCAACAAACAAAAATATAGCAACAAAATTTGAAACGATTTACAACAATTTTTTTGAAATTTTTTTTTTTGAAAAAAATAGTAGTAACAGTTATTTACATTCACTAAATTTACGTCTTTTACATTCTATTAGATGTTCCGTAACTATTTATATACATTTTTTTGTCTTTGGATCCCTGAAGAATTAATATCAGAGCTTTCAATATTTCCTGCATACTTTTGGTTGGGACTGTGGGTATAGAACATCCTTAATCAATTATGTTTTAATTTGTAATCAATGTTTTATTTAAATTTAAGATTAAACTCAATGTTTATTCATTTTTAATAAGACCTTCATCCCTTCACCGCTCTCGAAATCGCACAAGGCCCGATCCTGAGTTAAAGAGATTAAATTCTCTGACTCAAAACAGTACCGACGATCGCACCGCTCATGGAAGGCGTCCTAGCGTCCTTACGGACGTTGACCCATCCTGAGCCATTGAAAGTGCGTTCGGCTTGCGCCACGTGCCTCAGAGCGTGTACCTGCGAGCAACAGAGTATCTGCTTGCGTCCTTCCTTACCCCTACTCCTCTGGTTAGCCCTTCTTTCGCTTCCCAGTTTTTCTTATCCTAATCCTGGGGTTGGACATAACAACAATAACGAAGAAGTTTCTTAAATGTAAATTTTCAGATTCGGGCTTTGCGTCGCAATATATCTCCGCTCATAAGATACGTAGGGGAAAATAAAAATATTATTATTATGTAGTTCAAACCCAAGCTATCGATTGTGCTAACTCACAATCTGAACGGTTGAGTCGTTACTGATATTTAATCTCGGATAATCGCCGGCTCACGTAGATACGGTCTGTGTCTCGCTGCGCGTACACTTGGCGCGAGACACTAGCGTGTCTCTTGATAGATGATTATTCGCTGGCGTTCGTGGATGAATTAACACAGAGAATTGAAAACTGTCCACAAACATGCTGATAATGTCCATAAATTGTCGACCTTAGAAGTTGGTGAAGGACGAGTGTACGAGCGATCACGTGTAAATATGTTATACAATGCGTACTCGTAAAATAAAGAGAATACATTGAATGCTTTAAACTCAAAAATAAATTTGTTTTTAAAGTACTGCTTATTAAGACTTTTTAGTTTGTTTCCACAATTATTACATGTTTCTAAAATTTGGTACAACCTTTTTTGAACACTCCGTACATAACTTTCAAATATTGTATGTGTATATGTATATCCCTGTTTCAAATAATAGATACAATATGATCAGATTACATTATATTACATTCAATTTCAATGTAAATTAATAAGGTTTTTCTTCATTTACATTGAAATTAAATGTAATATAATATAATCTGATCATATTATATCTATTATTTTAAACAAAGATGTATAAATATAGTTTTACATTTTATATGTTCCATAATCATACAACAAAAATAAATGCAATAATACTGCAGTATGCTTTGAAAATTTTAAAGGAGTACACTTAATATGCACAGATAATAAATTTCTTTTAAATGTAATGATATTTTCCGCTGTGAAGATCGCTTTTTCACAGACAACAAAAAAGGAAGAATAATTAAATAAATTCTAGTTAACTTAGCAATTTGATTTCTGTTTTATTTCTTGTAGTGAATGATTCAAATCAAAATTAACAAATTTGTAGATTCTGATAGATTCTATTTCTCGGATTAACTACATTTATACCCTAAATTTAGGCCACGGTCTATATACCTCAAGTTCGACCTAAATTATTTAGACCGCCTACTGTAAACACTTGACAGGCGACGGAATCTGGCTTCGTATTTTAGTAACCTGATTTGAAATGGAACGTTATCATTTGCGATGTAAACGCGCGACACGATCTAAAAGCTTTATGTTATGTGCGTTTACTATTATTTAAACCGGCCGCGCTACCGATGTACGATAGGCTAGTTCTTTTCGGAGCGCAGTTTTACACTTCCAGCCAGAGGGCGCGGTAGCGCGAAGGAGGACGGCTCTCGGTCATTTTCTAGAGTCAGACGTTCACGAACCTTCGAACCGAGCTGTAACTGATCTCAATAAAACTAACTGAGTTAATTACCACATGCGAAAGTACGTCTCTCGAAACCCTATCCCCTGTACTGGAACCTGATGTTTGAAGAATTACAACACTTTATTTGCTTGTTCGGATTTGCTGCAATTTCAGATGAGCTGTCAAGTTAGATAAGATTAAATCGATGAATTTGTGACTTCTGGGCACGTATTATGAAACTTTTCATAATGTATTTCAATCGGAATTATTCTGTTTTCCTAAATAAAAATTTTGAAAATAACAACAATTTTGATCAAAATCCATTCCGAAAAGTTCTACAATACGTGATTTGTACACAAAACGCAGAAACGCTTGCCGTTAAACCGATAAATTCATGGCGATCCCAAATACGACCCCGTCAATTTTTAAATCTCTTTCGAGGTAAACGGTTAATTAAGGCTAAATATACCTAACAGGAGACCCACCTCCGATGACCTTGACCTTGACATATGTTGTCAAGGACATGACCCTGAGTAACTTTTCCTTACAACTTAATCGTCGGTCATTGCTTATTAAAAGTTATAAATAAAAAAAGTTTGAGAATAATACAAGTTTGTGTCAGTATTGGGATCTAACATGGAGGTGGGGCTTAACCAATATGGCGCCGATCAAATCAGTTTTAGTGGGCTTCAAATGTTGTGTTATAGTCTGTTATTAAAATGTTAATATCCATGGAAAATGGCCTGGTGCAAATCCTGTGCAGAAAGTTTATTGAAGGCGAAAAAGTTTTAAAAGCAGGACGTATAATTAAATGTGAAATAAATGAATAAAACATGAGAAGTAATGTTGTAAACATTTTACTTTACAGCTTTACAGCTCTGTGTTTACAAACTTCTCACAGCAGTTTTCTTCAAGCGTCTCGTTTTTGCAACAACATCTATCATCAAATTATTCACCGTTAATTATTATTGAAAATGTATTATTTACACATTCACGATGCTTTAGGTTAAACAAATTCTCAAACTAACTTTTCCTGTCAAAAATTAACTTACCTGGCAGTATATAATCCTCTTTCTTGAAATGGAGTGAACACATTCTCATATAAGAGGTTTCTCCATTTCTCTCCATTTTCAATGCATTTTTCCAGACTTTAAAACGATCAATTTTCTCTAAATTGCCAAAATAATTTTTTACATGTACAAAGCACTCTTTGGGCTTGGGAAAGCGATGAAATCGAACATTAATTACTATCAACCTTACTTCCACTACCGCGAACTAAACACTTAATTCTGCTCGCAGATTTACAACGCGAAAAAAATTCATCCATATTAATAAAAATGCAAAGCCAGTACGACTGCACATCAAGCCTGTACAATGCCACGAGATCTGTGAGCCCTGAGTGCTTTTACTTTCGACCACCAGATGTCATGGCGACCAATGTCCCAATTAAAGGAAGTGTTAATTTGCTGATATACATATGTGTATAGAGAGTACATATACATGTAGGCGGAGATGGGGTGGAGTGGATCTCGCTTTGCGTGGAAAGTACAATGCTGTCCAGAGAACCATCTACAAAGCAAGGTCTACCCCGTCCCACTTCTGCTTACAGGGCGAAATAAAGTCTATCATTGTATCGTTCGGATTTTCAACTTTCCATGTGAAGCGAGGTCCATCCCTACTCACGCCTGCCTGTAGAAAAGGGGCGATAGTCTTTTTCCCACCTATATGTGTATTGTCTATACACACATATTAGTAAATTATTTCTCTTAGTATCGACACAAACCGTTATATTTCTCAAAAAAAAATTTTTTTCATAACTTTTAAATAAGCAATGAGCGACGATTAAGTTATAAGGAAAAGTTACTTAGAGTTACTTGACAACATATGTCAAGGTCAAGGTCATCGTAGGTGGATTTCCTATTCGGTATATTTATCATAACTAGACCTACTTTGGATCACGATATAGGTCAATCCGCGATCAAGTCGCTGGGTGTAAACATAGTCATTATTAGGCAGCTCATGATTTATACAGTAGAGTGTGTAATAAAGACATTTTAAAAATTCTATTCATAAAGTAAATGTATAATATTTTACAATTGTAATTTAAAAATAAAAACTGCATTATTATTATTTCCTGTTGTTAAACAATTTTTATATTAGTAACTGTTTATTTTATGCAATTACTGACTAAAACTAAAAGATGTGTTAATATAATGACTATATTGTAAGGAACAACTTATATAGACAACTCACAACTGTCAGACAATTGTTTAATCATAATTCCATACTTGGTCAAATTTTAAATTTAATTATATTTATAAAAACAACTGTTTTTCTTTTTAAAGCTACTATTTATATTATAAAAATATAAAATAATATATAATTCAAGTCACATTACATACCCTCCAGGTTCTAATTCTATTACTCCATCTCCACCCATCCATGAATGCGCTAAGATTTGAGATATACTTAAACGTCGCTCTGGTTCTACCACCAACATGTGTCTAATCAATTTTTCGCAATCTACAAAAATAATAAAAATGTTATTCAAATTACACAATAAATATACATTATGTATGTGTATTCTCTTAAATGTAGTTAAAATAAAAAAAAAATGTATAAGTGTTAAAAGAAGCTACTCAATTCCTGAATACACAGTCTCATTATAAATTCTATCAATAAATAATATATAATTAATATATATATAATTTTTAATAAATAACTTTTTATATAAATAACATAATTTTTAAATATATCTTGCTGAATCCTATATGAGTTTTTAAAGTCGCAAAATTTAAAGACAAAATTTAAAGAGTCAAAATGACAGATCCCATATGGCAAGCAAATTAAAAAAAAAATTTAATTATGACTTACATATAACTAAAATTTTATACGTGAGTTTAGGCTTCTACTTTTAAGTCTACGAAGTCAAAGTTGAAAATTTAAAATGACGCACTTAATATAAAAAAAAATATGTGGTATTTATTAACAAATAAGTCTTGATTTTCGTATAATCCAAAACTAGTGACAAGAACTAGTGGGGAGAAGTCTTAAATCAAGAGACATGACAGTATCTCGCGCCAAGTATAAGCACTTGCGACACTGACAAGAAGATCGAAAGTATTTCTATACCTTAAGCATCAAATTAAGTGGAAGCGCGATGGCCATATCTAAAAAACGGCTAAACAAATACAATTTTTAATAGATTTAATCAATTGCTTGGCATTATATTATATAATAATAAAATAATTTTTATTTTTTTCTACATTGCATGGAGATTTTTTAATATATAGGTATGTTAAAACCGGGTAATTTGGATTTAAGAAACGTCGTCACCATCGCTGTCGTCCTGGTGTCCCCTTATAAATCGAAATTTCTATACTCGCATACACCCTCACATACCTTCAAGCATCCTTTACACAGAAGTGTAAGAACACTAAAAATTGACCTTTATCCACGCCTTCATTTGTCCACTCCCATCTTCCTCCAAACACCTTAATATATCCCAACACGTCTCAACGTAACCTAACATACCTTTTACCTATCCACATCACTACTCATCCTACTCCCTCACCCTAAAACACCTCAATACACTCTAACATGTCCCAACATAGCTCATCACATCCTTATCCACCCAAATACATTATCACCCATCTTTTCTCTTTCAAGCAAACCCCTCACTCTAAACATTTCAATATAACCTGACACGTCGCAATACAACCTTATCAATCCAATTATATGTAGATATATCATATTAAATCTGTATATTGTTAGTTTTAATGTCAGTTTTAACGTTTTGAATCTTAATAGTTATCGTCAAAACTCGTGAGATTCTAGGGGCCTATTACATATCATTTCACGAGGTAAAAATGCGAAAAGTGAGAAAATTCACTAAAGTATCTACGATTTCATTGGCCGAAATCTAATAAATCTGTTCACTTTTCGCATTTTTACCTCATGAAAAGATACGTAATATATCTCCCTGAGCTCCCTGCTTAGAGAGCTAATTAAATTGCCACAATTCGAAAAGAATTTTTGCTCCGTGGAATTAATATTTTCCTCGGAGTTCTGAGTAGCACCCTAAGAGTTCTGAAAATTATCCTTATAAATCATATCGTTAAAAGCAAAATTGAAAAAGTTCTCGTCGATCCTGTTAGCTGGATTGAGAAATTTTTAAGTTCAAAAAATTTTTTGGGGAAAATTAATGTTTTTTTCGAAGTTCTGGATATCTCAAAAGTTCTATCGAAATTAAGGAGATCCTATAGCGAAGGCCGAACTTTCTCAATATCGATAATGTCAACATTTCTAATCCTGTTTTGTATGTTATATATCTATATATATATCCTTGTTAGGGTTCCTATAAGGGAGTTGGGCAGATACCGTTGCCCGATTGTGATTGGCTCCGCCATTTTCCGGGCAACTTCCGGTAGTTCCGGCAACACCGGCACATGGCAATCTTGACATAGCTATCATTGATGATTGACGCAATAATGTGATAAGTGATGTATTCACATACGAAGCTATCCGAACGGAACTTATGTGCGGAAAGAAACCAATAAGCGGAAGAAGAAGAAGATTCACATACGAAGAAAACTATTTATATTGAAGGTAAATATTGTGTAATTGTGTAATATATAATTAAAGTGAAAGTGATGGAATGCCCCGTATATAAAATACCTTGTGATTAATGTGAAAAATAGAAAATGCCACATTGTGTAGCTTCTGGATGCTACAATTCGTCCAAAAAAGGCGCAGTAATGCATATCTTTCCACGAAATTTGCAACGCAAAGAAAAATGGATAGAAAATGCTGGTGGACCTTCAGGATTCAAATACTGCAGAATTCCAAACAAAAATTCATATTTATGTGAGGTACGTTTTCTATTTATGAGTTGATTTATTAGCGATTTATTATTGTTAACAAGCATGAAGATTCTGACGACGTACAACATAATATACTTCATTTTTAATATACTGTTCCATTTTATAGTTTCATTTCACGATTGACATGTATGAGAAGGAACGTGTTGATGGCCGGAAAAAATTGAAATCATTTGCTGTTCCAACCGTTTTTGGAGAACTTGTCATTCAACAAAATAAAAAAAATGTTGCAGGTAAATAATATATCAATAATATTTGTTTTTAATTACTTCGTCACATTCAATAATATTAACACTCATGGCTTATTTTTTTACATCAGTATATCATATACGACAGAAATTTGTAAGTCATATTTGCATAGTTTACGTTGTTTGTTTTGCTAAATATATGTATTTATATTTTAGCGTTTATACCTGATACTACATCAGCTACAGAAATCGTAGTAGCTTCTGAATTAACAGTTGAATTAACACAGGAGGATGAAGGATATGTTCCCAATATCGAAGCTGCTGCAGAAATTGAGATATCTAATCCGGTTCAGAGAGAGGAAGAATTTCTCTCCGATACTAAACCTACTAACGAAATTGAGATATCTAATCCGGTTCAGAGAGAGGAAGAATTTATCTCCGATATTGAACCCGCTAAAGAAATTGTGGTATCTCATCCAGTTCAAGGAGACGAAGATTTTGTATCGGAATCTGCTTCAGAAATATCTCACCATATAATCTCAGCTCCAGTGTGCTTGCAAGATTCTGATGTCTGTCGCAATAAAGATTTTTGTAATTCGGAATCCCTTGAATACTACAAACAACAAGCTCATAGATTTCAACACCTGTTTGAAAGAAGTGAACGAAGGAGAAGAATTATGAAGAAAAAGCATAAGCAAGCACAAATTCTATTCAAGAAGAATCTGAAGACACTAGAAGAAGAAGTACGTATTAATAATCTATACCCTAAAATACTTCAAAATTTGTTAAATAGCGATCAAATTAATTTACTATGCCGCAAATATAAGAAAATACCAAAATGGAGCGATAAGACGTTAGTGAAGGCATATCAATTGAAATTTGCTTGTGGTTATTCTGGCTATCAGGAGTTATTAAAGCAAGGGATACCACTTCCATCGATCAGGACGTTACAAAAAAAATTAGAAAATTGGAAGTTTCAGAGTAGAAAATCTGACGAAATCTTCCAGTTTTTAAATATAAAAATTTCACAATTCCAAAATAATATAGATAGAGATTGTTTAATCGTACTCGATGAAGTCAGCATAACTCCAAGTAAAATTTACGATCCTTTAACTAATACGTATGTAGGCTATGTTACTTTACCGAATCATGACAGTACAGAAATTGCTACACATGGTTTAGTATTCATGCTCGTTGGCATTGCTAAACGATGGAAACAAGTCATCACGTATTTCTATACCGGAAAAAGTTCTGATGGAACAATATATAAAAAGATAATTGTTGAAATAATTGAAAAAGCAAGTGCGATAGGATTGTATGTACAAGGCGTTGTTTCCGATATGGGCTCTTCAAATCAAGCCATGTGGCGAGCCTTTGGTATAAACGTTTCTAAACATTTTACGGTACAAAATAAGTGCGCGCATCCGGTTGATCCTAATAGACACCTTTTTTTCTTCCATGACGTTTGTCATGCTTTAAAAAATTTTAAAGAAGGCATGTTAAATCATGTTACTATCACAATTCCTTCAAAATTCGTTGAAAAATATAATTTGCCTACGAACATTGCAAGTTCAAAACATTTTGAAGAAATACTACATGCACAAAGTAATTTTGACTTAAAGCTTGCACCAAAGTTACGCAAAGAATATTTAGAAACTTTGAACCATTTCTTAAAAATGAGGGTACCAAATGCATACGGTGTTTTCAATCTAGACACAAGTTCTCTAAAATGTTTAGTTCCTATATTAAAGAAACCTGAATTAAAAACAACAGCTTACTTAGTCGAGCAAGTTGCTAAATGGTTTCAAATAGTAAGTTCTAGAAGCCTTGCCTATGCAATCAATACACATAATGAAGAAAAATATATTGAAACGATTAATTTCCTATACGAGTTTTGTGAATTAATATCTTTATTGCAGTTTGATAAAAAAGATGACTGGAAACCTTTTCAAAAAGGTATTATTATATCAACCATATCGTATATTGAAACAGCAACTTATTTAATTAATGAACGGGAATATAAATTTGTTTTTGGTGGTAGATTCACCCAAGATTGTATCGAAAACTTGTTTTCGACACTTCGAATAAAACATTTGACTTTAAATGCTCTCCAATTTAAAAACGATTTAAAAGTAGTAACAACATCACAATATATGGCTAAGATAACGAGCAGTAATTACGATGAAGATGATCGTGAGTTTTTGCCAGATTTCTTTGACGTTATTCAAAATTTGCCAAAAAAGAACACTGAAAAAATAGTTGAAAATAATTGGCCTGTTCCTAATTCAATACAGGATATACAATTAAGTCACGTCGATTTAAATATACTACATAATATTGCTGGATATATCATTACAAGTATTGCAAACTGTCAACACTTGTGTGAACTATGTTTGGAAAGTACGGGTAACTTTCAAAAAAAACCAACTTATTACAACCACTTAACGTCTTTAAAAGCCTTTAAACAAGATACATTGTTCTTTGTAAACGAAAGAACGTTTTATTTCTTCGTTGATATGGAAAAAATATTTCGATCATATGATAAGTCAGTTTTTGAAAGTTATACTAACTTGCGAGAATTTTTTACTAATAAATTTAAGGAAATACCATACACTATACCCGAATGTCATGATTTACGGAATAAAATTATAGTTCGATATGCAACGTTTAGATTAAAGATACATTCTAAAAACTTTCGCATGAATAAAAAGTCGGAATTCGCGAGTAAAACAATGGCAATGCACTATCACGTTAAGTAACAATAATATTTTATATTTTATACATGTAATGTATTTTTTTGTTTGGTTTTTAATTCATTATTTCATGTTTCGGTTTTTCAAGAGTACTATGTACGCATGTATCTGTTTTTAAAAGAGTATTATGTACAATTAGCTGTGCAATATATTATTTAACTCGCGCGTTTAAGATGTAAAATATAAATAGATAAATATATTACTGTTGAAAAATGTCTCACTCTGTACTTTGTAACTTTATTTATTTCTTCCTTCATATTTATTAAATTAACATTTACTAAACATTTACTTTCATTACAGATAATGCAATCACGTATGAAAATGCCTTCTGGTTTGAGGTTTCCTTTCAAACGTTGAATTGGATAATGGACATGTATCATGTGTGGATGTATATAATATACATATAATGGCTATATATATTATGTATATAAATTTATTGCACTTAAGTATATGATGAATATGTGTGTATATTGCCACTAAGTAAATCATTACAATACAAGGCGAGTAATTCATAAATACATATATGCAAATATCGAATTTGTTACATAAGCTCGTAAAATATTACAATTGTATATTAAAATTATATAAGTAAGTACCGCGATAGGAAAAGATTTACAAGATTATATGACGAAATCTGGATAAAATTGGGAATGCTGCAATTGGCAACAATAGTAGCAGAAATTTAGACCGTTGTGCAAATATTAATAAATATTTGCACAATTTATTTCTAAATAGTATTTCAGCAAAAAAGCAGCGTTTTGAGTAATCATCTTAGCACAATAATTGTAAAATTCCTCTTAATTAAATGATGCAATTATTGTACAATATTTGCGTAATTTTCCTATCGGAGTATAAATTAATTTTCATATAACATAATTATACGTATACTTCAGAAAAAAAGTTTCTTGTATTAAAATAAAATACATATTTAAGTTTACTAATTCAACTTGATTCAAGTTTACTATAGAAATTTTTATTTTCCTTTGTTTCTCATTGTTAAAAGTATAATTTTGGTTTACTAATAACTTTTATTTTTGCTGTTAACTGTAATAAATGTGTTAAATTTATGATGGCTTCAATATTTTTACTGTTATCTTAGGTTAAGTTTATAACCATCAATTTTTTATTTATTCTTCCATTTTTATCTTCTATTTTTTATATATATTCTTCTATATTAATATACATATTACGTTTGCTACAATAAAGTTATAATAGTCTTTTGCTATTACGTTGCATTAACATTTCATATAGTAGTTACGATACAGGATTTAAAATTTGCCGCTCTTTATACGCTGAGGAACGGAAAATGGCGACTTCCGCCACATTTGCCAACTCCCTTATAGGAACCCTATCCTTGTCCGATTGCTGCGCCATCTCTCGCTACACGCAATACTGCTTATCCTATCAATCTGCGTGTGCTTTTGCACATATAAAAGTTAAACACATGCAACATTTTTTCTAGGCATCTTAGTTTTAATTGCACGATATTGTTCTTAAATGTTTTCCCTAAGGCGCACGTATCATTTTGTATATCTAAACTGCAGTTTTTTTTTTATTAAGCAAATATTGTCGTCAGTGACAGCTCTAATGTGCTCAAATTTTTATTTTTTTTGTTTTTGATGTAAAATCAACCAGAGCGCCCTACATTTTTGTGCGTACTTTAATTCTGTAAAAGAATTTTGTAATTCCATAAAGACAATTAAAAGTTTAATGCATTTAATTAAATGTCGGTAACAACTGTCACTATAGAATCCCCTTAAGGTCCGGGAAAAAAGGATTATATCTAATTAGATCAAATTATATCTCAGCAGATTAAATTTTATCTGGTCAGACATGCTCAGATATGACTTCTCATGTCTGCGCAGATCTGGTCATATATAACTATATATAACTAGATATATATGGAGCGTAATACTTCGACGGTTCGAGTCGGGCCATATCTGCTCAAATCGGACCATATCTGCTCAGATCGAACCATATCTGTGATTGAATTTCATCGAAACAGTCCAAATCTGACTGTATCTGTTTAGACATAACCATATCTATACTCGAATGTGATCCAAAATACATTACATCTGACCATATCTATCCAGATATAAGTCGAACTGAGGTTGTGTTTGATCGAAAACCGTTCAGGTCTGACGATATCTGGCCATGTTTAACTATAATAAATTAAATGTTTGATGATCGATATTCATCTAATGAGATATTTAAATATATATATCAATATGAATTTATTTATACGTAGCAAATTAAAAATATTTAATTATATATATTTATATATATAATTATATAAAAATAATTTATGATAAAGATATAATTTGCAGAAAACAAGTTATTTTTTATAAACAAAAAAATGTTAGTTATTTGTTATAAAAGCATTTGCTTCAATTCGCCTTATATCTAAAATACAAAAACAATCATAGAAATATAAGTTATTTCATACATTATAAGCTTACAGATAATAGATAAACAAAAGTAAAATAATTCTCAATTTATTATTTAATAGCTAGATTAAATTAAAAATTTTGTTGAAGTTATTTCGAGATTTGCATAAATAATTACCAACTCGAATAAGAATTATTAGAGACTTTACATTTTTTACTTTAATTAATAAGAAATTTTTACTGGTTATACAGAGTGTAACAAAAAAATCTGGAATCGTTGTAAAAAAAAATTATTTTGATTGTATTTTGTAGACGCATTCAATTTTGCAAAATTGCAAATGTAATAAAAATTAATAATATTATTCGATTGCAAATGTCGGATCATCTGATAGATGGCATTCTGATAGATGAGATCCGTTTCTCGTATTTAAAACATGACAAACGATAGTATAAGAACGGTATATAAATCAAGTGTACGGTACAACTTATATCATTAGTTAATTGTATCGCACGCTAATAATAAAGTGGCACACAATTTTGAATTGAATCGATATATTTATGGTTTTATAACATTTTACATCTCTTCATAATTTTTAATTATATCTAAGCAGATCTGGATACATTCGATAAATAATTATCTCGGCAGATTAAATTATATCTAGTCAGATCTGGTTATATCTGTTCAGAGCTGGCCAGATAGAGATAATTTGCAGATCAAATTATATCTGGCCAAATCTGATGAACCAGATTTAGTCATATCTCGGCAGATCTAATTCTTTTTTCCCGGGGGCACAAAATCGATCCGAATTGAAATTAAAAAGTTATCGCCGATTTTCGAATCATGAAGAGTGAAGCACCTCAAAACTTCGAACCGCTCTTTTTTTTGTTAAATCGTTAGAACTCTTTTTCAAACCTATCAGGAATTTGAGAACTCTTTGGGGAAGAGCTAAAACTTTATTCAATTATATCAAAATTCCAAAATTGAGGCACTAATGGCTCCTGCACACGGGACACTGAAACGCTGGTAAGCTGGGTAGTAAGCTGCGACGCGGTAGCAATAAATTTCTGATTCTTACGAAAAAGCGACACGTTGATTGATTACCGCGTCGTTTCTTGCAAGCGTTTCCGCATCCCGTGTGCAGGAGCCATAACTTTACAGAGATTATTTATGTATATGTTACCGTTAGAACCCGAATTCCCTCAATACCCAATTTAACTAGTCAAAACTAGTTTTATTAAAGGCCTTTTGTCAATACCTACTAGTATTAACTGGTCAATTCTAGAAATAACAATGGACACTGTCAGTGAAAACTAGATCTGACTGAAAAATCGATTTTTTAAAATATGTTAACAGTTTTTACTAGGCAAAACTAGTTCTCACTGAGTTGGGCCAGTTAAAAGTGTTGATAATTGTTCAGAATAGGGTCTTTTCCGAATTTTGATATTTTTTATGTCAGTATTAAGGGAACTAATTTTCTATGTGTGTTTCAGTATTAAGGAGGTTCGCCTATTAGTCGAAAGTCCACTTAGAGTCTTAATTTTTTTATATGATTTACATAAACACTTTATACAAATAATCCCAAAAGTTGAGCAATATTGACCGTATAGTTTTTTTGTAATAATATTCAGAAGTTGACCACTTTGAGCCTATCGCCTCATGAAAAACGGTCGCAACAGCTAATGCGAACCCAACCTCACAAACAATGTTTAATCACTAATCATGAATCCACGACACGCAATCATCAATGTATTAATCATTTTAAGTCTTTAGTATTCTCTGACAATTGTTCATATAAGTTTTTTATAAATTATTTGTGATTTTTCTTTTACTTTATGTTAGATAATAAGTACCTGACAACGATTCTCGAGTCGTTGACGCTCTCATACTTTGGCATATATTTGTTAATATTCTATACACTAATAATTTACGAAGAATAGTACATAACTAGCATCCACAATTCATTATACTAATATTGCATATAATTCGAGATCACAGTAATGACATTATTATTCAATCGCATTTTTGACTCCAAAGTAATAGGCAAACCTTCTTAAGAGAATAAATTTTTTGATATGTGTATAGACAGTACACATATAGGCGGAGAAGAGGCTCCACCTGCGGCAGAGCTCCTGCCCCACATAAAGGAACTAATCTAACTCCAAGCCTATTTTAACCAAATTTTAATTTCAAGTTTATATTAATAGGCTTGGGGATGAGTTAGGTTAATATTTCATGTATCGTACGAGAAGCGTACTGATTGACTACAAGATAGAGGATTCCTAGAAATTCGAGAATTTCTTTATCCTGCAGCTAATTAGCGCAGGCGCAACGCTCAGCCATTTCCGAAAAAAAATGTAAGTGCACGATTACTACGTTGTCGATCCAAGCATTTTTTAGGCAATGCGTAAGTTAAAAAAAAAATTGCCTTTTGAAAATGCAAATTTAAAAGAGGAAACAAAATTGTTAGTTACAATAACTTTATTTTACATGAATAAACAGTTATTGCATGAAAAAATTAAAAAAAGTGCGAGAAACAGAAATTGAACTCGGGTCGACAACGTAGTAATCGTGCATTTACATTTTTTTTCTCGGAAATGGCTGAGCGTTGCGCCCTATCCCTTTGCTCAAGTACTCTTCAGATAAAGTACTTATACTATGTAAAAACGTTTTTCAATTTGGTGACCCCAAGTACACGGTTTCCTCTTGTTAAATTAGTTTTTTTTGGTAAATATTTTCTTTTATACAGTCAGTCCCAAATGACTTTTGACCTTAACGTTGATCTCCAAGGTTACTGACCTTTCCTGTCGCTCGTTGTTTATAAAAAAAGTTATTAATAAAACAATTTGCTTACAAAACGAACAAAAGTATGTTGTGTTGGTGGACCAACTATTACTGCTTTAACAAAGCGGGTGGAAAAGTATATGCGTGGATGCAATAGATTCCACTCCTGCGGGAGAATCCACCTCCAAAAAAACTAACCTAACCCAATCCGGTTGTTGTGTAAGTGGAAAAGTGTATGTGTGATCACATACTTGTAATCCACCCACACAACAATGAGGTTGGGTTAGATTAGTTTTTTTAGGTGGAGCCCCCTGCAGGGGAACGGGACCTATTGCATCCACGCATACACTTTTGCAACCACTTTGTTAAAGCCGGAGTTCATTATTACTTTTCCTTAGTTACAACTAATTTTACCTAAAAACGTATTTTAACGTGAGTGTGCTTTGTTAAAACTCGTTAGAATGGGTATTAACTGAAAAATTTTTTAAGGAATACCAGTATTGTCAAGTACATTTGGTTATTTCTAGAATTGACCAGTTAATACTAGTATTGACGAAAGGCTTTTAAAACTAGTTTTGATAAAACTTTGATAAAACTAATTTTGACCAGCTAAATCGGGTATTGACGGAATTCGGGTTCTAACGGTAACATATACATATATCTCAGAAATATAAAGGTACCAAATATGTTACACATTGTGAAATGTGTAAAAATACAAAAAAAATCCAAAAAGACAAGTGTCTCATACTTTATCATATATGAGATTATATATAAAATCATATGTGAAACAAAGAATTAATTAAGGATGTTCTGGAGGCACGTCCCAAAAGTATGCAGGAAATATTAAAAACACCGATATTAATTCTCCAGGGGTCCAAAGACAAAAAAATTTACATAAATAGTTACGGTAAATCTAATAGAATGTAAAAGACGTAAATTTAATGACTGTAAATAACTATTACTACTTTTTTCCCCCTAAAAAATTTAAAAAAAAATTTATAAATTGTTTCAAATTTGGTTGCTATATTTTTGTTTGTTGATGATTTACTTATGTGTAAAATATCATTATATTGGTAGCATTTTTTAATGTTTACACTTTTTTTCTGTAAAACTCAAATATTTAAAAATTGATAAACTTTTTATCTAAATTGTGAATCAATCTGAAAGGACCCCGGGCCCAGCCATAGGGAAAATGGATCCCAGTCAAATTGGTTGAAACTGCAGTATGTTGTACTTCATAATTCCCTGATCAAAAGTGTTAATGGGCACGAAGTCCGAAAACCATGTACTTTTCGAGTTATCAGACATTGAACATGGTAAAAATAAGGATTATTGGAGATATTCTATTTTAGAGTATCCACGGCAATAATTCTTTAGTGTCGCATTTTTATGTGTGTCTCGCATGTGTGTGTGTGTGTGTGTGTGTGTGTGTGTGTGTGTGTGTGTGTGTGTGTGTGTGTGTGTGTGTGTGTGTGTGTGTGTGTGTGTGTGTGGGTGTGTGTGTGTGTGTGTGTGTGTGTGTGTGTGTGTGTGTGTGTGTGTGTGTGTGTGTGTGTGTGTGTGTGTGTGTGTGTGTGTGTGTGTGTGTGTGTGTGTGGTGTGTGTGTGGGTGGGTGTGTGGGTGTGTGGGTGTGTGGGTGTGTGGGTGTGTGGGTGTGTGGGTGTGTGGGTGTGTAAGTGTGTGGGTGTGTGGGTGGGTGTGTGTGTGGGGGAGAGGGGTATGTCTGTGTATGTGCGTGTATGTATATTCTTATAATCAGTACACCGTCGGCATTAACATCACTCAAAGTACACCGCGTGGAGTTGCGCGATCGGCTTTTGTACATCTTTTGGCTCTGAAAAAGACCGGTTAATGTATAGTCAATGTATATGATCAGGGTCGCTCGTTGATGTTACGTGGCTGCGGTCGGTTCGCTGAATCACGAATTATTATTACATAATTACAAAAGTAATTAAATTGTAATATATCAGTGATTTTTAAATAAAGTTTGACACTGCGGGGACTCAAACTCATCGGTTGCAAATGACAAAAATTACGCGCACACTTTACTCTACCGTCGTATCGCCAACGACGCCAATTCTTGCCCGAAACGGCCGAAACAGCGAAAGAGCCTGAAAGTCATATGTTTGTTTCCTTCTAATTACTTTTGTAATCATGTAATAATAATTCGTGATTCAGCAAACCGATCGCAGCCACGTAACATCAACGAGCGACCCTAATCATATACATTGACTATACATTAACCGGTCCTTTTCAGGGCCAAAAGATGTACAAAATCCGATCGCGCAACCTCCACGCGGTGTACATTGGGTGATGCTAATGCCAACGGTGCACTGATTATAAAAATATACACACCTACATTCACACGCACATACACAGACATACTCCCCACTCACACAGCATACCCCCACACACATATTCACGCACACGCACACCCACGTACACGCACGCACACGCACGCACACGCACACACACACACACACACACACACACACACACACACACACACACACACGCGCACGCGCGCACGCGCGCACGCACGCACACGCACACGCACACGCACACGCACACGCACACGCACACGCACACGCACACGCACACGCACACGCACACGCACACGCACACGCACACGCACACGCACACGCACACGCACACGCACACGCACACGCACACGCACACGCACACGCACACGCACACGCGCGCGTGACACACATAAAAATGCGACCCTAAAGAATTATTGCCGTGGATATTCTAAAATAGAATATCCACAATTCCTCATTTTTACCATGTTCAAGGTTTGATTACTCGAAAAATAGATGATTTTCGGACTTCGTGCACATTAATACTTTTGATCAGGAGATTATGAAGTACAACATACTACAGTTTCAACCAATTTGACCGGGATCCATTTTCCCTATGGCTGGGCCCGGGGTCCCCCAAACTTTGGAAGAGAATACAGAATATGATATTAAATTTTCATCAACTTTGTAGCATTTTGACAAACTCTCCAGAACATCCATAAGACAATATTATAAAACAGTAAATAGCACGTGGTCAACGTATGTTGCATGTTTATGTAACAATATAATAAGATGTTTATTGAAAAATGCAACAAATTAATCGCATTATTTAAAAAAAGAAAAAACACTTATGATATTTCTAACAAATTAAAAATATCAGATATGTAATTATTAAGACATTAACGTTTTGCAAATAATTAAAGATTTAAAAAAATAGGCCATATAATATTCTAGAAAGACTTTGAAATAGATTTCAACTGCATAAATAAAAAGATATGGTAACTTCTGTTCTGTTTATTTCTATGAACACACACATTCCTGCATTTTCTCATATTCAAGATTTACAAATAGAAGCAAACAAAAAATGTATTAATAATTTATTAATAGACAAATTAAAAAATAAACAAATCAAAATCATAAGACAATATAACATACAAAAAAGCAAGATTAGGTAAATTAATTATTTTTTAAAATTAAGTTAAAGTTATTGGCTTATAAAATTAATTTAGTCACGTTAAAAGTTACATGAACAAAAACCAATTCAGTTAAATGTTGCATTAAGATTAAATTAACTTAAATTAAAATTTAATTTTTAAAAGCATTATTAAATTAGAATGTAATTTTATAAAATTTGATTACTCTAAATAACAAAACAATTACAATATAGATCATCAAATAAATTTAATGTTTTGGTTGTAAATTAAGTTTATATGAAACAACAAAGAAATTTATATAGGAATGTATTTTTTCTTTTACAATTGTGAAAAACTAAGAATTGTTGTAAGAATTTTTTGATAATTGTACAGTGTGTCCCAAGTGAGAACAAAAAATTAAAAGGGATATTCCATACCTTATTTTAGGAAGAAAAGAACTTATAAACATATGCTCTAAACTGCTTCGGTTTCAATTACACACAGATAAATATAGTAATTTTTACATACACTGCCGGTCAAAAATTTGGATACAGCATTAAAAAACTAAAAAGTGTGCAAGTAGAAACTTGCACATTGCTTCCTCATAGTTTTTAAATGTGCAAGTAGAAACTTGTACATTGCTTCTTCATAGTTTTTAAATGTGCAAGTAGAAACTTGTACATTGCTTCTTCATAGTTTTTAAGTGTGCAAGTAGAAACTTGCACATTGCTTCTTTATAGTTTTTAAGTGTGTAAGCAGAAACCTGCACATTGCTTCCTCTATGAGGAAGCCTATTTTTTATGCATAATTAGTAGATATTTATTAATTTGGCTTCCTCATAGAGGAAGCAATGTGCAGGTTTCTGCTTACACACTTAAAAACTATAAAGAAGCAATGTGCAAGTTTCTACTTGCACACTTAAAAACTATGAAGAAGCAATGTACAAGTTTCTACTTGCACATTTAAAAACTATGAGAAAGCAATGTGCAAGTTTCTACTTGCACACTTAAAAACTATGAAGAAGCAATGTACAAGTTTCTACTTGCACATTTAAAAACTATGAGGAAGCAATGTGCAAGTTTCTACTTGCACACTTAAAAACTATGAGGAAGCAATGTGCAAGTTTCTACTTGCACACTTTTTTTATGGATAGAGTATCATTAAAAATACTTATACATTTTTTAAGCAGAAATCGATAACCTTCTCACCGATTCTCGCAAAATTCAAAACCTTCTTTTAATAATACTCTATATAAAACTACATGTACATCTTATACACTTTTTAAGCAGAAATCGGTAATCCCTTCACCGATTCTCGCCAAATTCACTAACAATCTTCTTTTAATGATACTCTATCCATCAAATAACTTAGGGTAGACCGAGGCGAATCGGATCAATATAAGTTTTGAGACAGTTTTCGTTAGTGTTTTTTTTTCAAACGAGCTATTTTATCGTGCTAATTAGTAATCCGATTCGCCTCGGTCTACTCTACATATTTTTTAGACAGAAATCGATAACCCTTTCACCAATCTTCCCGAAATTCAAAACAACCTTCCTTTGATGATACGTTCTATATATATAAAATACATATATAACTTGTACACTTTTTAGGCAAAAATCGGTAACCCCTTCATCGATCATTGCCAAATTCAACATCAACCTACCTTTAATGATACTCTATCCATAAAAAAAAGTTAAGCTCGATATCTCAAAATTTGCGGAAATTAGGGCAATCATATAGACTTTTTTAGATAAAAATCGGGAACCCCTTCATTATTAGCAATTTTTATTCATTCGGTAAAGGGGTTCTTTTCTAAATGTTTTTGAATTTTTTTAGAAATGCCCGTGGTTGCTCTAACTTTTGTAAATTTTGAAATATTGGACTATTTCTAATTTCATTATATTCTTCAGTCTTTTCTACCCTTATTTCATATATAATTCTTTAAGATTTGATTGATTAGATCCATTTTTATACACAATCAAAGGTCTATAATTTTTTTATATGTGAAATATGTGTGGCAAATTTTGAAATATCGGGCTATTTATAGTTTTATTATATTCTTAGCAACTTTATACCCTATTTTATATATAATTATTTAAAATTTTATTGATTAGACCCAGCTTTATAAAGTTTCTATGTATGTACGAATTCTCCGAAATTTCAAATGTGTTTAACACGAGAACTGATGAATCAAATTTTAAAGAATTATATATGAAATAGGGGTAGAAAAGACTGAAGAATATAATAAAATTAAAAATAGTCCAATATTTCAAAATTTACAAAAGTTAGAGCAACCACGGGTATTTCTAAAAAAATTCAAAATTTTTTTAAAAAAGAACCTTTTTACCGATCATCGCCAAATTCAATACCAACCTTCCTTGAATGATACTCTATCGATTAAAAAAAAAAAACAGCCCGATATCTCAATATTTGCGGAAGTTAAAGCAACCACAACATCAAATGTGCACATACACACACACACACACACTTACGGACATTTTTTTTTAGGCGATATTTTGACGTTTTACAACACTCTGAACATATTGGCATCAAAAACTCAAAAAACAATCTTTTCTTTGGTTTTTTCTACCCCTGTTTCATATATAATTCATTTAAATTTGGTTGACTAGACCCAACTTTATACGCAATCAAAGGTTCATATACGAAATTTACGAAAACAAAGCTTCCTCTATGAGGAAGCAATATTTAAAAAATTTACTTTTATTGATGTAGTTTGTATTTACATTAAAGGTAAATAATCATTTTGTATCACAAAAACTATAGAATATTTAAATAAAAAACAAAAATATTGAATCTAACTTTTAACAAAAACAAAAAACTATTAAAACTATTTCTTTTCATCAAAAAACTACATCTTTGGTTTTAATGACTATTTTTACAAGTCATGTGTTATTTTCTCTGGAATGAATCAAGTACAAAATCCTCGCAGAAGTAAATTTTTGCATCACACCTACTCTTGTGAGCAGAAGTAAATATTCGCAAATATCACTCTTGTGATATTTCTGTGAATTCTTTTATCAGAAATCAGTAAGATACATATTTAATATAAGATTAATATTTAAAGATACATATATTAATATAAGTTACTAGCTGGTTACCGGGCTTCGCCCGGGCGTCGAGTGGTTGATTTAAAGGCGATTTAAAATCGGACTGTATCACTGTATAGATGTTTTCCTTGATTGAACATGTCGTAACCGGTCTTTTTCTAATGGAGTTTCACACTATTGAGTCATTTCTGCTTTTCCGATATTTCACTTACAGATCAACGACTTCATCCCTTGTCAAGTACTTCCAATAGGGCCATTTTCACCAACGTCGATTAACTGTAACCTTCGATTAAACTCACTCTTCATCTCTTTCTAACTGTCCCCCTTAGAAAGAGACGAAGAGTGAGTTTAATCGAAGGTTACAGTTAATCGGAGATGGTGAAACCGGCCCATAATAAAACATTTTTTTAAACAGAGTTGACCGTAACGAGTTGAATGTCCCCTTTAGCACAAGAGCCTTGAGAGGATACAGGGTATGATAACGTAACGTGTACACTTTATATGCAGTTCAATATGCGATTTCTTTAATAAAGGACTTATGATACAATCTATCTCGTGGAAGACGGTTGAGACAAAAAGTAGAGACCATCTAGAGTAGCGACTCAAAAAGGATAAAAATGTATATAATTGGTCTAGGGAAAAAATGTCGTCGGTGTTCAGCGCCTCGCATGACAAATACTCCAACACTCCTCCTCATCGATGACATTATTTGCTCCAGTCCTTAAGTCCGCTAAATTCTGCAAGCTTCTTCAATCTGATTCCATGTAATGGTTTTGTTAGCATATCAGCTACCATATCTGATGTTTGACAGTATACAAAATCCATTACATTATTTTCCTTCAATTGCTTCACAAAATGATACTTCGTATCGATATGTTTCGTCCTGTTGTTGAAACCCTTCGCGCGCAATAGCTTCAGGCAACTCTGATTATCTTCGTAAATCTTCAATGGTGTCGTAGACGTTATCCCAAACTCTTCCAATAATCTTCCAATCCAGATTCCTTCTTGACAAGCCTCGGCAAGCGCTATGTATTCCGCTTCCGTTGTAGAGAGTGCCACGCATGTTTGTTTGCGATATGCCCAACTTATCGTGCCTCCATTTAACATGAAAATAAATCCGCTATTAGACTTACGATCTGCCTTGTTCTGCGCCCAATTTGCATCCGCATATCCAATCAGTGATTCTTCATTTTCCTTAGCATTGTCTCCGAGTTTGAGTTTCCATTCGATAGTGCCCTTTAAATATCTTACTGTCCAGTGTTAGCTTCTGTCCAGTCTAGGTCCTTTGCACATTTTATTCTTTGGCTCAAAATTGAAACGGTGGCTGCTATGCCTGGTCGTGAATGTACAGCAACATAAAGTAATTCTCCAATAAGCTTTTGATACTTTGTACTATCCTCCATCACATCTTCTGAGTTCTCTATATTTTCGTATCCTGGATCCAATGGGTAACTGGAAATCTTCACTTCTTGACGTCCGACTGAATCAATTATCTTCTTAGTATATTTAGGTTGGCTTATATAAAATATTCCTTTGTCATCTCGTTCTATTGACATTCCTAAGTAATTACTAAAGCTTCCGAGATTGACGATATCAAAACTCCTCCTTAACATATCCATGGCGTCATTTACGAGTTTCTCTTCTTTACTTCCAATAATAATATCATCTACGTAAATAATTATGTAAATACATACATCATCAATTACCTTTATATACAAACACGGGTCAGTTTCACTTTGTCTGAATCCATGTTCTTCAAGTATCTCATGTATCGTTCCGTTCCATACCTTTGCTGTCTGTTTCCGTACAAACTCTTGTTTAGCTTGCACACCATATGTTCCTTATTCGATACTTCGTATCCTATTGGCTGCTTCATATATATGACCTCCTTTAGTTCTCCATTTAAAAATGCAGTTTTTGCATCAATATGCTTGACAATGAAGTTCTCTCTTCCAGCGATGACTAGTAATGTCCTGAATGTAGTTGATCTTACCACGGGTGCGAAAACCTCGTCATAGTCGGTTCCGTATTTTTGTGAGAACCCGTGAGCAACTAATCTTGCTTTATATCTACTCGGATTTCCAACTGCATCTTGCTTAATCTTGAAAACCCACTTGCATCCTATTGGTCTTCTGTCGTCTGGTAGTTCCGTTAATTCCCATGTATTATTCATGTTAAGGGAATTTATTTCATCGTCCATTGCGGCCTTCCATTTGTCTCTGTCTGTCCTCGACATTGCTTCTTTAATTGTCCTTGGATCTTGAAATTTCATTGCTATTTTTGCAGTTTCTTCATACCTCTATGGTAGAACTCCTTTATTTTTTCTGTCTGATCTTCGTAGTGCATCCGCATTTTTATCTTCAATCTTTTCTTTGTGCTTCTCAATAAATTCTTCATTATTCGCGGGCTCTTCAACTGTTGACTCTTCCTTAATCTCTTCTGATGGTGCTTTGTGTAAACCGACTTCATTTTCATCTTCAGTTATTTCGAAGCCATCTTCAACATCTTCTATAAATATCACGTCTCTGCTTATGATGATCCTATCCGTAGTTATGTCAAGTAAACGAAAAGCTTTTGAGTTTTCTGCGTATCCAACAAATCTGAGTTCCTTCGCTTTCACATCCAGTTTTCTTCGTTGCTCTTTTGAAATATGTGCGAACGTGGTACATCCAAATATTTTGAGTTGATTTACATTTGGCTTCTTAGTAAACCACAACTCATGAGGTGTCCTTTCTGTAGCTTTCGTTGGTAATCTATTCTGTAAATAATTCGCCGTGACAACTGCCTCTCCCCAATACTTATTTGGCATTTCAGCGTCTATTATCATACATCGCGCCATTTCCATTAACGAGCGATTTTTTCTCTCAGCGACGCCATTTTGCTGGGGTGAATAAGCCGCTGTATATTGCACTTGAATACCTTCTTGCTTTAGAAATGTCTTTAATTCCGCATTAATATATTTCTTTCCTCGATCTGATCTTATGAATTTTGGCTTTCTGTTAAACTGCGTTTTTACCTTTTGAATGTAATTCTTAATGTAACCGGCTGTTTCGTCCTTACTTCGCAACAGAAATACCTCCGTATATCGACTATAGTCATCAATGATGGTAAGAATGTATCGTTTTTTTCCAGGCGTCTGAGTTTGCATTGGTCTGCATAAATCCGTATGAATAAGATCCAATGTCGATAAAGTTCTGTTTTCTGATTTTTTTGGAAAAAATTTCCTTGCCATTTTTCTTTTAATGCATCCTTTACACATCGTCCTTATCCCACAGTCAGTAATCTTCAGTTCCACTGCAAGTCCGTTATTTGCTAGCTGCTTGACTGCTTCAGGGTCTCGATGTCCAAAACGTTTATGCCACATGTGCTGACAATGTTTATTGTGCTTTTGAATTGCTACACAAGCCTGTTGTGACACTCGTAGTTTATACAAGTTAGATGAGTCATCTGCAATGGCGACGATCTTTCCATCTTTACTTATACAGCATTTGTTGCTGTTAAATTTAACCTGTAAACCTTTTTCTGTTAGTCTCTTTACAGATAGCAAGCTGCCTTCCAAACTAGGTACATATAAAACGTCAGTAACCTTCACTTCAATAATTTGATTCTTATTATTAAGACATTTTAACTTGCCCATACCGATTCCGCATGCTTCTCGTGACTCACCGTCTGCTAATCGGATGTCAATTTTCTTAGTTAAATCGAGCTCTTCGAAAAAATCTTTATTACTTGTCATATGGCTCGTAGCCCCAGAATCGATAAACCAGGTGTTTAATGTCTTTCCTTTTGTATTAACATGAAAACAAACATCACCTGATTTGCTACCGTCTTTACGAGGATTCCCCGCTGCTTGATTTGCCTTTTCTTTATTTTGTTTCCATTTCTTGTACTTGTAACAGTCCTTTTTCTGATGTCCATGCTTCTTGCAGAAAAAACATTCTTGATTTCCGTGACTTTTCTCCTTGCTTTCCTTTGATGTCTTCAGTGCAGATTCGCTTGATTCACCTAAAGTTCCTATCGCCTTTCGCCTCTTGTACTCATCGATTAACTTGCCTTTTACAAGATCCAGCGTAAGGTCTTCTTCTGCTCTGCTTTCAAGCGCCGTAATGAGCGCGTTGTACGAATCTGGCAAACTACTTAACATCATTGCAACGATTAAATGATCCATTAATTGCTCTCCTAATGCTGCTAATTTATTCACAAGATCAAGCATATTATTAATGTGATCTTCCATACTTCCATCATCAGTTAACTTTAAGCTGCAAATTCTCTTTAGAAGATATACCTTACTTGTCAATGTAGCTTTCTGATGATAAGTTTTAAACGCATTCCATGTATCACGTGCAGTGGTTTTGTCCCAAATATGTACGAATTGATTATCTTCGACGAGCAATCCGATCGTTGCGCGAGCCTGTCCATCCTTCCGTGTCCAAGCCGCATCTACTTCCGCAGGAGGTTCCTGACTCACTACGTTCCATAAATCTTTTTTAATTAATAGAAGTTCAACTTTATACTTCCAAACCTGGTAGTTGTCGTTGTTAAGCTTTGTAATCGTTACACGCGTATTGTCTGCTATCATAACCTTAATTTCGATGCGTTAATATCTGGGCCCATAACCTGTTGACCGTAACGAGCTGAATGTCCCCTTTAGCACAGGAGCCTTGAGAGGATACAGGGTATGATAACGTAACGTGTACACTTTATATGCAGTTCAATATGCGATTTCTTTAATAAAGGACTTATGATACAATCTATCTCGTGGAAGACGGTTGAAACAAAAAGTAGAAACCATCTAGAGTAGCGACTCAAAAAGGATAAGAATGTATATAATTGGTCGTCGGTGTTCAGCGCCTCGCATGACGAATACTCCAACAAACAAAAATCGGTAACAAAAAATTATACACTTTATGGCACTCCCCAAAAAATTCTACCCCTGTTTTATATAAAATTCTTTGAGATTCGGTAAATTAATTCCCGAAAAATTGGAAAAATTTAGGTACCGGTTTTCAAAAAGATCAGTAACGAAAAATTATACATTTTATGGCACTCCCCAGGAAATTCTACCCCTGTTTCATATATAGATTCTTTGAAATTCGGTCAATTATTTCCTGAAAAATTAGAAAAATTTTGATACCGGTTCCCAAAAAGATCGGTAACGAAAAACTATACACTCTATTACACTCCCCGGAAAATTCTACCTCTATTTTATATACTTTTGGTAAAAATTCGGTCAAATAATTTGAGAGTGTATAAAGAACATACATACATACATACATACATACATACATTCTATCTATATATATAAAAGAAGATGTCCTGACTGAATGAATGACTGACTGACTGACTCATTCACTCATCAACGCCCAAACCCCTAAACCGAATTTTTACCGAAAGATATGAAATAGGGGTAGAATTTTTCGGGGAGTGCCACTATGTATAGTTTTTTGTTACCGATTTACTAGAAACCGGTTTTTCTAATTTTTTTAATTTTTCGGGAAATAATTGACTGAATCTCAAAGAATTATAGATCAAACAAAGGTAGAATTTTCCGGGAAGTGCTATAAAGTGTATAATTTTTCGTTACCAATCTTTTTGGAAGCCGGTACCAAAATTTTTCAATTTTTCGGGAATTAATTAACCAAATCTTAAAGAATTGTATATGAAGTAGGGGTAGAATTTTACGGGGAGCGCCATAATATGTACAGTTTTTGTTACCAATCTTTTTGGAAACCGGTTTTTCAATTTTTCTAATTTTTCGGAAAACAATTGATTGAATCTCAAAGAATTATACATGAAGTAGGGGTAGAATTTCCCGGAGAGTGCTATAAAGTGTACTATTTTTTGTTACCGATTTTTTTGGAAACCGGTTCCGAATGACCGAATCTCCAAAAATTGCACATCAGAAGTTTTTCGAATTTTTCGGGAAATAATTGATCGAATTTTAACGAATTGTATATAAAACAGAGGTAGAATTTTCCGGGGAGTGCTATAAACTGTATAGTTTTTCGTTACTGATCTTTTTGAGAACCGGTATCTTTTTGAAAATCGGTTACGAAATTTTTCCAATTTTTTAGGAAATAATTGAGTGAATCTCAAAGAATTGTATACGACAGAATTGAATTTCAGTCAATAAAAAAGTAATATTTTTCAATTTATAGCATTTTAGAGAGAGAGAGAGAGAGAGAGAGAGAGAGAGAGAGAGGGGGGAAGGAGAGGGAGAGGGAGAGGGAAAGGGAGAGGGAGAGAGAGGAGAGGGAGAGGGAGAGGGAGAGGGGGAGAGGGGAGAGCGAAGAGAGGGGAGAGGAAGAAGGAAGAGAACGGAGAAGGGAGAGGGGAGAGAGGGAAAGGGAGAAGCAGAGGAGAGGAAGAGCGGAGACGGGAAAGGAAAAGGGAGAGGGAGGGGAGAGGGAAAAGGAGAGAGAGGGAGAGGGAGAGGAGACGAGGGAGAGAGGAGAGGATAAGAGGGAGAGGGAGAGAGGAGAGAGGAAGAGAGGAGGAGAGAGGGAGAGAGGGAGAGAGGAAGAGAGGAAGAGAGGAAGAGAGGAAGAGAGGGAGAGAGGGAGAAAGGGAGAGAGGGAGAGAGGGAGAGAGAGAGGGGGGAAGGAGAAAAGAAGAGAGGGAGAGAAGGAGAGAGGGAGAGAGGGAGAGAGGGAGAGAGGGGGAGAGGGAGAGAGAAAGAGAGGGAGAAAGAGAGAGAGGGGGGGAGAGAGAGAGAGACTACTTGCGTGTCTTATTACATATGTCCTCTGGGACGAAGCCTGGGTAACCAGCTAGTTTTATATATATATAGATTGATTAATTAATTAATAACAAAAAAGCTACTGTAAGAGTAAGAGGTTTCTGTTAAGGGCCCTGGATACCCATGTCAGCCATCTTGAATCGAGAGATAAAATATGGACAAAATATTCTTACGAAAGATCTCAAATAAGAAGGTCACCGTACGATTGAATATAAGCGCTCAAATGAAAGATAAAAGCATATTGTATGTTTACCTGTTCATTAATTTGCTCAATAATGCACAATTTTTAGTACGATTAATGAGTTATTTTACCAATAAGATCTTTTGCAAGACAATTGTCCACTGTTTTCAGCTCGAGAGTCGACTGGTGGGGCAAATGCACATAAGAAAAAAAACGTATCTGAGTGCACAGATACGTGCTTTCTCTTGTGTGCGTTTCCCCCACCAGCCGACTCTCGAGTGACTCGCGGCTTAAATTTACTAGTTCTGTATCAAGCTACGAAGCTTCCGCCAGTAGGTGTCGTGCCACTCGACCGGTGTATTTTCCGTGACTATTCAGGGGCCTTAAATATTTTTTTTTATTTTAACACTCAAATTATAGGTGTATAAGTGCATATCCAAACTTCTGGCCGGCAGTGTAGATATTAATAATTATCATAAAAAAATAAAATTTTAATTAACAAAAAATGCAAGTAATTTTGTACTCTATTTTGTGCTAGCCATGCCTGCATCCTTTTTGATAATTATGCAGGGTGCTTCCTAAGTAAGTACAAAAAATTGAAGAGGATACTCTATACCTTATTTTAGAAAAAAAAGTCCTATAAACATATACCCTAAACTGCTTCGTTTTCAGAATATAAGATGTCAAAATTGTAATTTAAAAAAAAAACAAAAAAAAAACTATACCAAAAGTAAACCCAAATGGGAAACTCATCGCAGCTCGACGAAATTTGGCAGAAACATTCATATTGGCTTCAGAATCATGATCTGATCCTGTCCGGGCTCCCGCCGATGGAGTTCCTCGCGGAAAAGTACGCCTATGTGTTCTGGCGTACGTGGGAGCTCCAGAGGATGGGAGTAGTCATCACGGGCAGGGTCCGCGAGGCGGTGAGCCTAGAGACCGCGACGGCCCTCCTCGCCAAGTGGCGAGAATATCTGGACAACCCCGCGTTGTCGGGCAAGAGGGTCGTCGAAAACGTCCGGCCATGCCTAGATCAATGGACGAGTAGGCGGGGACGTGGACTCATGTTCCACATGACACAAGTGTTCACCTGTGGGCACGGCTGCTTCGGTGAGTACCTGTGTCGAATAGGAAAGGAAAGCACCACACAGTGCCACCACTGTGGTGACGACATGGACTCGGCGTAGCACACGCTGGCATACTGTCCAGCGTGGGCGGCAGAGCGCCGAGTCCTTCGCGCCAGCGTAGGGCGGGATCTCTCTCTCCCGGCCATAGTGGCAGCGATGATTGGGGGGAAAGAGAAGTGGAGGGCCATGGCTAAGTTCTGCGAAACAGTTATGGCCACCAAGGAGGAAGCCGAGAGAATCCGGCGCGGAGAACGATCCGCGCCGGATCAAGTGGACAACGTGGACGGGAGTCTTCCTGCGACCGCAAGGATTGCCTCCTCGCGAGCGTAAGCGGGGGCCCCCAATCCCGCGCCCCAATAACCCATGGGCGTGGGATAACACAGATAATAGGGGTACAAGGAAGGAAAACGCGTTCTCCTCCCTGTGTGTATACCGCCCCCCTACTCTCTCTCTTGCCCCTCTTGGGGAGAAAGAAGCGGAGAGGAGTGGCTCTGGATGATGGGACTACGTCACACCCCAGGGTCGGGAGTCGCCTAACTGACGATGGGCGAGCCCAAGCTGGAGACAGTCTCTGGTCTAACCAGAGGACTGCGGGCACAATAGTGCCAGATCTCGGTCCGTGAGGGAGGGATAGTGAGCGAGTTTTCCCTTCACCGGGGGTTTCGTCTCATGCTCTGCTTTCTCGCGGACAGTGGGGGCAGGACTCAAGCGCGGGTTCTTAAGCTTCGACCTCGCCCCCGCCAACACCTAAAAGGGCGCGGTGGGGAGAGGTGGTGGCCACTCTCCGCCGCAAGATTCTTCTCATCACTGGGAACCCCCCCGAGAGTCACGACTCTTGGTGGGAAAAATGCGTCATCGGCGCAGGGCGGTAGGTTCCTTGGAAGTCATGATTAAGTTCGTTCCCGGGGCACCCACCACAACGCCAGAAAGGGCCACTCGCGGGAGTTTTAGTGGGTAAGCTGCGCGCGTGTATCGTCCTCCAGGGCGGTATGCGCGAGTAAAATCCCACACTCCCCTCGTTTTCTCCTTCGGGGGCTATTGGGTAAACCAGACTCTTTACGGGCCTGGAATTTCAGTAGTTAAAGATTTCCCCCGCGTAACAAAAAAAAATCATGATCTTCTTCCACGGGAGAGGCATCAAGGCGCCACCCGGCCTGTTCCTGACAATAGAAGGGGTCCGCGTTTCTATAGAGGCCCACCTGAAACATCTGGGCCTCTGGTTGGACGACACCAGGAGCTTCGGCAAACACTTCGCTCGCCTTACTCCTAGGGTGACGGGAGTGACCAACAGCCTTTGTAGGCTATTGCCAAATCTGGGAGGGGCGAGTAGCCGTGTCCGCCGACTATACGCGGGGACGGTCAACGCCGTGGCACTATACGGGGCCCCAGTCTGGGCTCCGAACGCTTCAAGATGCCATCTCCCATGAGCGCAATGAGCGCCTTGTTGAGCAATAAGCTCCGGGCTCCCGCCGATGGAGCTTGTAACAAACACGCACGCGGAAGTTTACCGCAGGACACGCAAGCTCCAAAGGATGGGGGTAGTGATGACAAACAGGGTCCGCAGGGCGGTTAAGCTCCAGGCACAGACGGCCCTTATGGAAGAGTGGAAGAGATACCTCAACAATCCCACTCTGGCTGGGAGGAGGGTCGTCGAGGCTGTCCGATCCTGCCTGTGGGACTAGAGGGCAGGAGGGGACTGTCATACCATCTGACACAGGTGCTCACCGGGCATAGATGGTTTGGGGAGTTCCTGTGTCGGACCGGTAAGGAGTGGACCACGCAGTGCCACCACTGCAACGCGGTCTTGGACTCGGCGCAACACACGTTGCAGTACTGTCCGGCGTGGGCAGAGGAGTGCCAATTCCTCAGGAATCGCCGCTCGGCCAAGTCATGGTGCAGAAGGAGAAGACTAAAAGGGTCCGGCGCGGAGAGCGTCCGGATCCGAATCACCCCGAAGACGAGGGTCGAAGAGGCGCCTTTAGGAGACCGCGTGGGCGCCCTCCCAGAGGGAGGGAACCCGCGAAAAGCGCCAACACCCTGCACCCACCCAGCAAAGGGTGGATGTAGGATAACAGTCAACGGAGGAGGGAACAAAGTAAAGTCCTTTCCCTCAAGAGAGGGTAAGTCGGTTCATGGCTGGAGGACAAAAGCAGATTAGTTGCCTCGCAATGCCCGACGTGTGCTGGGTGATTTATTCGCTCCCGAGTGTGCATCAAAACAAAGTTTGCGCCTCTCCCCATGTCAACCAATCGGGTTGGGGTGCGGAGAGGCGCGGAAAGGGTCGGCCCGCGAGCGGGGGTTCCCAGTGGATCGGCATAACCTCCCCACAGGGAGAGGTGGTGGTGTCCCACCTCGGTCACGATAGAGGAGCAACTCCCCGTCAAGTCAAGGCGGGGGCAGGTGCCCTTTACCGACAAAGGAGCACCGAGAGGCAAACGCAGGAGGGATAGCGGAAGGATATAGTTAGTTCCCGCCACCCCTCCACCAAGTGCGTAGAGGTGGACACCGGGTGGGGCTTTAGTCGGTAGAAGTCCGACATAACCACCCGTCCCTCCCCCGAGGGACGGGGGTATCCTATGAGGATTTCCCCATCGTTATAAAAAAAAGCTTCAGAATCATGTCGGAGAAAGAATTTTTGTTGACACTTGTCTAAAACGGAAGTAACAAAACGCGCAAAAAGAATCGCGAGAAAAAAGATAAGTGTGATTGTGAAAAGGTAAAAAAATCAACTTTCCTGCTATTCGGCAACAATAATAAAGTGAAGAGGCATTCGCCACATATACAGGATGTCCCATTTTAAATGCCTCAGGCAAATATCTAAGAAAATATAGAAGATATAAAAAAACGTTTTAGACAAAAGTTGCAGAATATAAAGGGGTACAAATAATAATAAATTTTAAAAAAAATTGATCAATTTTTGAAAAAAAATCGATTTTTTATTTTATATATGGGGCATTCCATGCCAACTCAACCGATGATTGTCCTCGACCATTTTTGATTTGGCCGAAAATTTTTTGTGTTTTCATACTAAATAAAAGTAGCTTCCATGATTTTTTTTAGATTTTTATCTCTACTCGTACTTAAGTTATGGATTTTTAAAGAAAAACGCAGTTTAAAATTTGGAAAATTTCAAATGCCTGTAACTTTATAAAGAAAATATCGAAAAAATGTTTAATGGGCAATATGACTGTTTTTTTTTAGGATTTAAATAAAAATGTTTGTTTTTCTTAGTGCGACCGTTTTAATTCTTTTCAAAAAAATCTCACAAATTCTAGACTTAATTTCGAAATTTTTAAGACGTATAAGAAAATAGAATTCCAATAACTTCAATTTTTTAAGGGACTTTTTTTTCGAAAATAATTTTTTTTAAATAAGATAGACTCTACCGATGGCTGTTAAAAAATTTGATAAATTTATAGACAGCAATCCTGAAATTTTGATCTATAGGTAAAGAGGAAATTAAAATATTTTCTATTTTTTAATTGCATTTTTACTTATTTTTATTATTGAATTACTTTTTTTTTAATGGAATATTATAAATTGGGGAACTTTAACGGATAGCATTTAACAATTAAATCATATAGTTAATAAAAAAAACACGTATATTATCTGTGAAAAAAGCAATCAGATTTATTTAAAAATAAAATAAATAAATAAAAATTAAAATTAAAAATAGACATAAAATAAATGATAAAGGAAAGAAGAGAGAAGGCGAAGGTGAGAGGAAGGCTAGAGGCAGACCAACAAAGGCGAAAGAACTTGGCAAACAGAGAGGAAGAACGGATAGTATAGGATCGGTCTTAGACTACATCCAGAAAAGGAAAAGAGAAGAGTTAGAGGAGGAAGCGAAAGCTAGAGCGGAGGAAGAAATCTTAGAAAGGTTCTACAAAGCAAGGAGGGTCAACAGATCACCGCCAGCGAAGGTTAAAAAAGGAGAAGAGGGTAAAGAAGACATGGCGACGGAAGAGATGTTCAAGGAGATTCTAAGGAAAATGGAAGAACAAGAGAAGGAAAGGAGAAAAGATAATGAGGAGATAAAAAAAGAAATTAAGGGACTGAAGGAGGAATTGAAGAGAAGTGAGGAAATATGGAGGAAACAGAGGGAAGCGCTGGAAGAGAGAGTAAAGAGGCTAGAGGAGAAGGTGGAGGAAAGGGTTAAAGGATTAGAGGTGAAAATAGGAGAGAGGAAGAAGGAGAAAAAAGGGGAGGTAAGAAACGAAAATGAGGAAGTGGTGGAGAGGATGAGAGAGATAGAGAGAAAGTTGGAAAGGAAGGAGAAGGAAGAGAGAAGAAGAAATGTAGTAATAAGGGGGTTAGAAGTGAAGGAGGGAGAGAGGAGACAAGAGGCGGAAAAGCTATTGGAGGGAATGAAAGTCAAAGTGAAGATAATAGAGGTGAAGAAAATAGGGGGGGGGGGACATAGAAAAGGGAAGGGAAATGGAGTTGCTAAAGCTGGAGAATGAGAAGCAAAAATGGGAGGTGATGGAAAAAAAGAGGAGCCTAGCGGGGAGAAAGGAGAGGACCACGGAGAATTTGTCATGGGAGGAAAGAAGGATGAATTGGAGACTGAGAGAAATAGCGAGAAGAGAGGGATAGAGAGCGTGGATCAAAGCAGGCAGAATAAGGTTGGAAAATGTATAGCGGAGGTGGGACATGGAAGAGGGGGTGTTAAAGGATGAAAGGGGAAAGGTAAGAAAGGAGAGCGGAGGAGAGAAGAAGGAGTGAGACAAATTAGGAGGGGGAGGAGTAAGAATGGAGACGGGGGAATAGGAGGAAGAGAGGTTAGAAGAGAGGAAATCGAGGAGGACAACGCGGAAGTTAGAAGAGAGGAGGAGGGGGAAGTAAGTCAGAGTGGAGAATAGTGTTCTGGAATATAGCTGACTTAGAAAATAAAGATAAGGAGTTTTGGGAAGGGCTGAAAAAAGGAGATGTGCTAGTCATGGTAGAGACTTGGATAGGAGAAAAAGGATGGAAAAGAATAAGGGGAAGGCTGCCAAAAGGGTATGAATGGGGAGTGCAAATGGCGAGGAAGAAAAATAAAAAAGGGAGAGCAATAGGAGGGATTATAATGGGAATAAGGAAAGAGATAAAAGAGAAGGAAACGGAGATAGAAATAGACAGGGAGAGGATGATAGAGGAAAAGGTTAGGATAGGTAAGGAGAAATGGAATATTATAGGGGTATACGCAAAGAAAGAGGAGATGGAGGAAACCCTACAGGAGCTGGGATTGATAATGGAAAAGAAGGAAGAAGGAAGGTTTACGATTATTGGGGGAGACTTTAATGCGAGGACTGGCCAAGAAGGTGGGGGGATGGAGGATAAAGAGGGGGAGGGAGGCGCAGAGGGGAGAGAAGATCAAAGGATAGAAAGATAGACAGAGAGGGGAGGATGCTGGTAAATAGCATAGAAGAGAGAGGATGGGAGATTTTCAATGGAAATGTGAGAGGAGACGAGGAGGGGGAGTTTATTTTCACGGGGGGAAGAGGAGACACGGTGATCGACTATGTCATAAGAGAAGGAGAAGTAAAAGAGAAGGTAGAGAGTATGACAGTGGGGGATAGAGTGGACTCGGATCATCACCCCTTGGAAATAGTTTTTAGGAGGGAGAAGGAGAGAGATGGAAGAAGAAAGGGGGGGAGAAGGGATGCAGGGGGGTATGGAACGAGGAAGGAGCAAAGAGGTTTGTTATGCTAGCCGTTTCCAAAAGTGTAAGGATTCGCGCGCGGTCGCGACGGCCACAACGTAGTGCTTGGCATAGTCGCGAGCGGGCGCGACAAGTACCGATAAGGCGTGCGAGAATCGCGAATCGGAGCCGATGCTCCGCTCCCGAATTCGGCGCTCCAGCCAGAAGCAATCCGGAGTCAGAAATAAACGGACGTATTATTTGGTATCCTGCGAAGTACTCATTTTGTGAACCCTCCTACACAAAAAGGTTCGTTGAAAAAATAAGAGAGATGGAAGAAAAAGTGGAAGAGTTGAACAAGAAATGGGAAGAAATGGAGGCAAGAATAAAGGAGGCAATAAAAGGGATGGAGGAGGAGTTGGGAGGAAAGAAAGGGAAGGTAGGATGGTGGGATGAGGAGTGTAGAGAAACGAAGAAAGAGGCAAGAAGAAAACTAAGGATTTGGAGGAAAGGAGGAGGGGAGGGTAGCGTGTACAAAGAAAAGAGGAAGGAGTTTAGGGAGATGTGTAAGAGGAAGAAGGAAGAAGAGAACCAGAGATGGAAGAGAAAAGCAGAGGGAGCAAGGAGGGAGGCCGAGGTATGGGAGATAGTAAATAAAGAGAGAAAAAAAAGGAGGGGAATTGAGGAAGGAATAGAAAAAGAGGAATGGAAAGAACACTTTATGAAGCTGTTGGGAGGAGTGGAAGGGAGGGTGAGGATGGGGAAAGAAGAAGATAGGGTAGAAAAGGAGGGGGAAGAGGAAGAGGAGATAAGCCTAGAAGAAATGAGGAGAGTTGTAAAGAGGTTAAAAGACGGAAAAGCAATGGGAAGGGATGGGATCCCAGGCGAGGTTTGGAAGCGAAGGGGGAAAGAGCTGGAGAATTGGGCATGGAAATATATTAATAGGATATGGAAAAGAAGATGGCCGGAAAATTGGAAGGAGGGAATAATTGCGCCAATCGTAAAGAAAGGGGAACGAAAAAGAGCAGAGGAGTACAGAGGTGTGACAATAATGCCGTCGTTATATAAGGTGTATACAGCCGTTCTGGCCGAGAGGCTAAGAGAGGAGATAGAGGAGAAGAGAATAGTACCACAGAACCAGACAGGCTTCAGAAGAGGGATGGGAACAATAGATAACATCTACGTGCTAAACTACCTGGTGAATAGAAGGTTAGAAAAGAGGGGGGGAAAATTGGTAGCATGTTTTGTGGACCTTAAGGCGGCTTTTGATTCAGTGGATAGAGGAGTGCTAATAAAATCAATGAGGGAAAGGGGAGTAAGGGAAGGGCTAGTGAGGAGAACGGAGGAGATTCTACGAGAGACGAGAAGCAGGGTAAGGGTAGGAGATGGAATGGGAGAAGAGTTCTGGACTGGAAGAGGGGTAAGGCAGGGGTGCCCATTGAGCCCGCTGCTGTTTATAGCCCGCTACGTGTTATTGGCGGATATGGAACAGGAAATGGGCAGAGTTAAATGGGGAGGAGTGATGTTAGGAAGTAAGAGAGTGTATACACTAGCCTATGCGGATGATGTAGTGCTAATGGCGGAGGACGAGGACTAAATGAGGAGCATGTTGGAAAAATTGGAAGGGTACCTAAGCAGGAAGAGGTTGGAATTGAACGTGGGGAAAACAAAAATAATGAGATTTAGGAAAGAAGGAAGAAGGGACAGTAAGAGAAGATGGAGATGGGAAGGAAAAGAATTAGGAGAGGTGAAGAAATTTCGGTATTTAGGATACATGTTCCAGAGGAATGGAGGACAGAAAGCACAGGTAAGGGAAAGGATTAGGAAGGCGGCGGCAGTAATGGGGAAGATCTGGGGGATAGGGAAGAGGAGATTTGGGAGAGACTGAGGGAAAAGATTATGGCTGTTTGATAGACTGGTGTGGACGGTGATGGGTTATGGAGCGGAAATATGGGGATGGAAAGAAAGGGAAGGAATGGAAAGGTTGGAAGAAAGGTATATCAGATGGGTACTAAGAGTCAATGGGAGAACGCCGTGGTACCTCGTCAGGGAGGAGACGCAAAGGGATAAGTTGAGAGGGAGAGCAGGGATGAGGGCATGGAGATTTGAGAGAAAATTGGAGGAAGGTAGAGGAAGTGAATTGGCAAGGCAATGTTGGGAGGAGCTGAAGGGAAAAGAGATAGAAGAGAAAGTTAGTTCAAACTGGGAGAGAGAAAGAGGAAAGTTCTTTGAAGAAAGAGGAGTTGAAATGAAGGAGCTGGAAAGGCTGAGGGAAGATGGGGACAAATGGTTTCACAAATTGTTCGGAGGAGACAAAAAAGTACAAAGGAGAGAGAGATGGAAAAGGATCGAGGGAGCAGAGTACAATAAATGGTACAAGGCTAGTGAAAGGAGAGGGCATACCGGGATATTTGAAGAAGGGATGGGGAGAGAGTAGATGGAATATGGTGGTGAGATATAGATTAGGAAATTAGATGAGAGAGAGCAGATACTGGGAAACAGAAGAGAAGAAGAAATGTAGGTTATGTGAGCATAGGGAGGAATCATGGGAGCATGTGTGGGAGGAATGTAGAAGATGGGAATCAGGGAACGGTAGCTGGCAGGAAGCAGTGGGATGGGTGTTAGATGAGGATGGGAGAGGTGAGGTATGGATGATGGAACTAGAAAGGGAAAGAAGGAGGGGGAAAGAGGGGTCGGAGGAGTTAGAAGAAAGAAGAGGGGAATGAAGAGAGGGAGAGGAGGGAAGAGGAGGGAAAGAAAAAAGGAGGAAAGTGGAATAAGGATGAGGTGAGCAAGAAATTGTGTTTCAGATCACCCAGGACTACCCAGGATGGAAGAGGAGGGGAGAATAATAACGGAGGCGGGAAGGTGGGAAGAATTATGGAGGGGAAATTAAAGAAGATGACAAAGGAAAAGAAAGAGGAGGAGAGAAGAAAGGAGGAGAGGATTGAGGAGTTGGAGGAGAAGGTAAGGAAGATGGCGAAGGAGAAGAAAGAGGCGGATAAAAAGAAGGAGGAGAGGATAGAGGAGCTTGAGGAGAAAGTAAAGAGAATGGAGAAAAAGATGGAGAAAATGGAACAAAATAGAGGCAAAAGGAAGAGGGAGGACAGTGAGGAGAGTGAGGGGGTAAAGAAGAAATGGTGGGCGGGGGTGGGCGAAAGAAACGAGGAGAAGCTAAGGAAAAGGAACGTAATCTTAAGGGTGGAGAAAAAGGTATGGGGAGATAAGGGTTCGCACTGGGAGAAAGTGAAGGAGGTTTTTACGGAGGGACTAAAGATAAAGGTGACGGTGAGGGAGGTGTTTGTGGTGGGGCAGAGAGGAGCGTGGTTAACGTTATTGGTGAAGTTGAAGGACGAAGAGGAGAAATGGCGGGTGATAGAGGCGAGGAGAAAAGCGGGAAACAGGGTAGAAGTGAAGATCGATGAGGATAAGTCGGTGAAAAGGAGAGATAGAGAGAGAGAGAGGAGAGAGAGGAGAAAATGGAAGGGAGAGCAAGTAAAAATTCAAGGAGATCGGAGGAGGATATAATCTCCAAAGATATGGAGGAGAAACTTCTCATGGAGTCAGAAGATGATGAGGAGGTTGGAGGGAAGAAGGACTGGGCCAATTGAGGATAGGACGAGTTGGGGGGAGGGGGGGGCCAAGGAGGGGGCCGGTACAAGGGCGATGGAGAAGGAAGCCAAAGAGGAACACGAGGAGCAGTTTTCTTTTGTTGTTTTTTTATTTTTATATGTCACTTGTTAGTTTGATTTTGATTTTGATGTTAGATGTTGATTTTGATTATGTTTTTGATTGTGACTTTGAGTTTATTTGTGCTGAGCTGAAGAGTGAGTTTGTAAGAGGTTTGGGTACGTTCCTCGTAAAAACAAAACGCCTTGTAAACCCTATGGGGAGATGCAATAAACTACATACATACATACATACATAGTTATTTTTATTATTGAATTACTTTTTTTTTAATGAAATATTATAAATTGGGGAACTTTAACGGATAGCATATAACAGTTAAATCATATAGTTAATGGAAAAAAACAGGTATATTATATCCACAGTTTTTTTTACCATATATAATACCTACGCAACGATACCGAAACTGTCGTTAAGGAGATAGAGAATCCCCGTGTTAGTATTAAAAAAGTAATACATTCTACTCATAAAACATTTTTCAAAATTTAAATAGAGGTCCCCGGGCTAAAAATTTAAAAAATAAAGTTCCCAGTGCTTTAGTAATTCTTCATTTTTCAAGTCAAGTGCTAAACCTATATCGGACACACAAAAAATTCATTGTGCTATACCTGCTATCAATAGAAATATGAATGTAAAAATATTTCTCTCAATAATGTCAAATCACATAAAATAATTTTAAAAAATACAAAACAAAAAAAATAAAAATAAATAAATAGTATAAACGTTGTTATATAATATGACATAATTTTTTGATATATTTATCATTTATTTTATGTTTATTTTTAATTTTAATTTTTATTTATTTATTTTATTTTTAAATAAATCTGATTGCTTTTTCACAGATAATATACGGGTTTTTTTAAATTAACTATATGATTTAATTGTTACATGCTATCCGTTAAAGTTCGCCAATTTATAATATTTTATTAAAAAAAAGTAATTCAATAATAAAAATAAGTAAAAATGCAATTAAAAAATAGAAAATATTCGAATTTCCTCTTTACCTATAGATCGAAATTTCAGGATTGCTGTCTATAAATTTATCAAATTTTTTAACAGCCATCGGTAGAGTTTATCTTATTTTTAAAAAATTATTTTCAAAAAAAAGAAAAAAAATTCCTTAAAAATTAAAGTTATTGGAATCCCATTTTCTTATACGTCTTAAAAATTTCGAAATTAAGTCTAGAATTTGTGAGATTTTTTTGAAAAGAATCAAAACGGTCGCACTGAGAAAAACAAACATTTTTTACTTAAATCCTAAAAAAACCAGTCATATTGCCCATTAAACATTTTTTCGATATTTTCTTCGAAAAGTACAGTAAAAAACAAAAAGAAAGACCATCTTATTTTTTACAATATCTTTTTTCTTCTTAAAGTTACAGGCATTTAAAATTTTCCAAATTTTAAACTGCGTTTTTCTTTAAAAATCCATAACTTAAGTATGAGTAGAGATAAAAATCTAAAAAAAAATCATGGAAGCTACTTTCATTTAGTATAAAAACACAAAAAAATTTCGGCCAAATAAAAAATGATCGAGGACAATCATCGGTTGAGTTGGCATGGAATGCCCCATATATATATATATATATATTTATTTATGTATTACACATATCTTTTCCACCTTAGAAAACTGCGCGCCGACTAGAATTGTCATGTTTACAATACAGTTCGCGTTAGAGTAAGGCAGACAGGGGCTAGTTAATACACTTTAAAAAAAAATTTTTTTTTACATATAACTAATAAATGGAATACAAGTCGCGAAAGAATTGTTCAATAGCCGCATGCTTACACAACGTAAAAAATTTTTTTTAACTTAATAGTATATTTAATTTTGTTGCACCAATAACAATTATAAGAAGACGACATTTGTAATAGTTAGATATATGGGGTAAATTGTTACAGTACCGGATTAAGTTGTGAAAGATCCAGTTTTTAAAGTATAGGTAATATATATTTAATAAAAAGAAATAATTATATGTAACAACATGTGTCATATTACATTTCACCGTTAAGTGCAAAATTATGATATATACATATAATGTAACTGATGTTCTGTATTGACTGGTTCTGATACGTAATAAGAGACATTAACGGTGAAATCTTACATAAGATTAAAATATCTCCCGTTGTTATATCAAGGTTATGTGTTACATCGACGGAGATGGTCGAAATTGTAAGTAGAAAGCTGTAACAATCTACCCCGACCTGCCATATTTAGATATTTTGATTTATTGTTTAAACAAAAAAATGTTTTAAAACGTTAACATAACTAGAAGTTATTACGTTTAAAGTAAAGATTTTAAAGACAGTTAGAATTATGAAATGATGACCAGATTTATAAGTATAACATTTAATATATCACTGATTTATTTTACTTTCGGCTATACAAAACTAAAAATATTTTCTGTTTGTAAAAATACGCTACTCAGCCTAAAATAACTAATTGAAATATTATCGCAATATTTTTGCGAAAATACTATATTTTTTATGCAATATTATCTTTTGTAACTTTTACAATAATTACCGTATATTTGCCCCATGTACCAACTAGCCCCGGTCTCCCTTAGTAAAATCTCCTCCCTCCCCGTAATTAAATCGATTCGATTGAACTATCAAAAAGAATTTATTGCAAAAAAATGACCTCAGCCATTCGAACCTGGAACCTCCCTCATTCCGTGTCTTACCAATTTGACTACTGAGGCATGTGGTAATATTTATCGCAATAACCGGTTAACAATAGTTTCAACATGGAGGGGATGGGCGTTCGGAGCGGACAGATGGCTTGGTGTTAAGTGGAGAGAAGAAGAAGTTTTTTTGGAAAGAAGAAAGGCAAGGAGAATGGAGCGGTAGGGTGAAGTCGATGAAGGAGGTGCGGACGAGGCCGAGGAAGTGGAGGAGGCTCCGAGGAAGTGGAGGAGGCTCCGAGAAAGAGGTGGCTGGAGTGTAAGATTGGAATTTCGGAAAGAAGCGTTGGAGGTTAGGATGCAAAGAAGGAAGGAAGAAGAGGAAGGGACGTCAGAGGAGTGATGGCCATGACTCAGGGCTGCGTTCGGGGGCTTCACTCGGGTGCACACCAGCGTCATTCTGTTCTTGTTCAACTTTTAGTAAATAACAAGGATAAAGTGACGCGGTGTGCGCCCGAGTGAAGTTTTCGAACTCAGCCCAGCGTGACAGGATGATGGCGCGCGGCAAGTGTGGCTGGCGGGATGGTGTGAAGATGGCGTAGCGGTGGTGGGCTCCGGCTGGGACCGAGACGGTGCTGGGTGTCGTGCTCTTCAAAAGAGTGGGCTGGCACCTCTGCGGGGCGTCGAGGTGCAGCACTCGGGGCTCACGGGGCCTGCGAGGCGGCAAGCGGCGCGAACAGCGCGGCGACGAATGAGAGACGAGTGGAAGGGTCGATTGCAGCGGCGACAAATGAGGGACTAGCAGAGAGATCGATTGATCGAAAGGAGAGAAATCGATTGAGGGACGAGTACAGAGCAAGCACGTATAAACACGTGTGTCGGCTGACAAAGAGTGGGATCGGGTCAAAGTAAGCAGAGAAGAATGGAAAGAATCGCAGAAGGAAAGTTAAAAAAAGGGTTAGAAGAGGGAAAGAGAAGAGGGAGAGAGAAGAAAAAGGTGAAGGTGGAGAATAGTATAATGGTGCGTGTCCACCTGCGAGTAAAACTCTCGAGAATATCTCTCGAGAGTTATTCTGACACTGTCCATTTGAGAGTAATGTTTCTGACATTGTATTCTCGCGAGCATCTCGCGAGAATCCGGAGAGTATTCTTTCGGAGAGTTCTCTCAAAACCGTGTCCACTTACGTACTTTTTTAGTCGATGTCTGAGAGTGGTGACATCATAATGTCGCATAAACAAAAAAACTTGCAGCTGCTATAGTGGCTAGCATTATTTAAAAAAAAAAAGAGTGTTAAATAACAACAAAAAGACCTTCTGAGTCAAGCAATGGATTGATCGCAGGTGTGCATTCGTTGCCAAATCTGCTCTAATTAGAGAGCTTAAGATTGAAGACTCTCAACAATTAAAAGTTTCTGTAGACTTACAAGTTGTAAAGTGGAATACATAGTGCGATATTATTATTTAGTTTTCAGTTTGCGAAATACCTTGTTAAAACTGTCCATTAGAGCTTGTGACCTCGATTCGATAGGATCGATATACCGCGCTTCTATCGACGCGCGATGCGTATCTATGTTTCCTATGTATACGCTCTACATTCATGTAACTATGTAACTTGGGTTCTTCTTCACTATACGACGAAAATATATTGTGTGTGCCACGTTGTCTTGCAATCGCTCGGAGATCATTATCACCCGCTCACAATTCCCATCAGGTTATATGGGCCCAGTTTATCGCCAATTAGGCGAGCCGAAGGCGAGGGCGGCAAACTTCACACTCGTCTGAAAAACGCTACTTTCGCCCCTTGATGCACAATATACTATACTTAATTCTTATGAATTTTTCTTTGCACTTTATTCGCAGAACATAAAATTTTTTTCTGTCACAGTATCGTAGTATCATAAAGTATCGTATTCCACAATAGTTCATGATTTCCACATTGTTCAATAAGTTCCTTTACGTCATCAAAGGAACAAACTTTTGCCATCTCGGTTTTTACTCTCAACATGTAGCTCTCAAAATACGAACAGCGTTCGAGTTTGACGAGCTGATCTCCGAGAGTAAAATAACGTCGTGTCAATTTGCGAGTAGGTTTTGACAAGTTCGCTCGCCGAGAGCTGCGATTAATTCTCCGTTAGGTACTCTCAGGAGTATGTCCATTTGCGAGAATCAATCTCGAGAATTACTCTTGAGAGTTTTTACTCGCAGGTGGACACGCACCATAAAAGAGAAGGAGAAAGGTATCGAGGAGGCAACTGGCCGCTACAAGAAAAGTGAGAAAAGAGAAAGAAAGAGAGGGATATTCGGGCATTGCAAGAGTGGAGATCGAGGACAGAGGGCACGAGAACGAGTGAAGAGAGCAGAGATAAGACGAAGAGGAAGAGAAGAGGTTCCGAGAAGGACTTCCGTTTCCGGCGCAATCGAAGAGAAGAGGTGAAAGCCGAAGGAGAAGTAAGAGGAGAAGAAAGACGAACGGTAGGGTAGTAGGGGGGATATGGAATGGATAGAGGATCTGGTAAAGGAGATTAGGAGAATATGGATAGAGGACAGAGAGTGGAGGTGGACTGAGGAGAGGGAGGAATGGGAGATGGTGTAGGCTAGGAAGGAGTAGGATAGGATGGGTGCACGGAAGGAGAGGGGAAAGGGTAAGGGGCAAGCAAGGGAGGGAGGGAAAGAGGATGTAAAGGGCTGCGATGGCCAGGTCGGATATAAGTTTGTAAAGGGTTGGGCACGTCCCTTCAAAACGCCATATGAGTGGATAATATGATGTGTTGGAAGGAGATTTTACAGGGTTGGGTACGTCCCTATGGTAAAAAAACGCCCTTTAAGACCTTTGGGGTAAATACCATTATCTATCTATCAATAGTTTCAACATCTTTTTCAGGCAACATAAATTTTATTTGTTTTTTATTTTATTTATATAATATATAAATTTAAAAAATTAAATTTAAAAAAACAAAAAAATCAATGAAATCGAACTATAAAACTTATTTTTTTGCTGCACCTTCCTTGCTATGCTGATCAATGCTTTTATGGATACCATGATCTTTCTTTTAAAACGCGCGCGCGCGCGCGTGTGTGTGTGTGTGTGTGTGTGTATACATATATATCTATATATATAAAGGAAGATGTCCTGACTGACTCACTGACTCACTGACTCACTCATCAACGCCCAGCCCAAACTCCTGAACCGAATTTTTATCAAAAATATATGAAATAGGGGTAGAATTTTCCGGGGAGTGCCACTATGTGTATAGTTTTTTGTTAATAATTTTCTGGAAACCGATTTTTTTTATTTTTCCAATTTTTCAGTTCAAAGAATTAACCGAATTTTTATCAAAAGTATATGAAGAGAGAGAGAGAGAGAGAGAGAGAGAGAGAGAGAGAGAGAGAGGGAGGGGAGGGAGAAGGAGAAGAAGAGGGAGAGAAAGAGGAAGAGGAAGAGGGAGGGAGAGGGACAGGGAGAGGGAGAGGGAGAGAGAGAGGGAAAGGGAGGGAGAGGGGGGAGGGGGAGGGAGGGGGGGGGGAGGGAGAGGGGAGGGGAGGGAGAAGGAGAAGAAGAGGGAGAGAAAGAGGAAGAGGGAGGGAGAGGGACAGGGAGAGGGAGAGGGAGAGAGAGAGGGAGAGGGAGAGAGAGAGAGGGGGGGAGGGGGAAGAAGAGGGAGGGGAGAGAGAGAGGGGGAGGGGGAGGGAGGGGGAGGGGAGGGAGAGGGAGGGGCGGGAGGAGAGGGAGAGGAGGGAGAGAGGGAGGGAGGGAGGAAGGGAGGAGGGAGGGAGGAATGGAGGGAGGGAGGGAGGGAGAGAGGGAGGGAGGAAGGGAGGGAGGGAGAGGGGGAGAGAGAGAGAGAGGGGGGGAGAGGGGAGGAAGAGGGGAGAGGAGGGGGCTAGAGAGAGACTATTTGCGTGTCTTACTACACATGTCCTCCGGGGCGAAGCCCGGGTAACCAGCTAGTATATATATATATATATATATATATATATATATATATATATATATATATATACATATACATATATATACAGGGTAAAATATCTCGAAAACGAAACATTTTAGGAAAAAACGTTTTATACAAAAGTTGTAGGGCTTCAACAAATGCATCAAACGGTGGTACTTATTTGACCTTGAGCGTAAGTATGGAGGAGCTATCAAGGTCAACTTTAAAATTTTAAATGGAAAACCCCACTTTTCATTTAATATTCTTATAGCTGACATCGAAAGTTTTTCAAAACACTATCAATAAACTTCTTTCGGTTGAGTACTTTTCGAGAAATGAGTTGATAAAGTTCAAGTACCGCCGGCATTAGCATTAGCCAAGGTGTACCGCGTGGAGGTTGCACGGTCGGATTTACGCCTCATTGTGTGTGTGTGTGTGTGTGTGTGTGTGTGTGTGTGTGTGTGTGTGTGTGTGTGTGTGTGTGCGTGTCTTATATTAACATATCAATAGTTATTAAACTACAAAAGCTTGAAAGAGAAAAAGCGCTCCCCTGAGCAGTTCAGCTGCTTATCGCCAGAGATGCCGACGCTTGATAACATATCCCTATCAACAGAATGTTGCCGGCGCTTGCTAGCGTGAGTTTATGGGGCTTCTTAAAAGATCATGTTTATAAAACAAAACCTGCGAGCGTCGAAGAATTGAGAAGCAAAGAATAACTGATGAAATGAGTTTAATAACCGTTGATATGTTGATATAAGACACACACACACACACACACACACACACACACACACACACACACACACACACACGCACACACGCACACACGCACACACGCACACGCGCACACGCGCGCACGGGCGCACGCGCACACACGCACGCACACGCACGCACATGCACGCACACGCACCCACACGCACACACGCACGCACACGCACACGCACACACAATGAGGTGTAAATCCGACCGTGCAACCTCCACGCGGTACACCTTGGTTAATGCTAATGCCGGCAGTACTTGAACTTTATCAACTCATTTCTCGAAAAGTACTCAACCGAAAGAAGTTTATTGATAGTGTTTTGAAAAGCTCTCGATATCAGCTATAAGAATATTAAATAAAAAATGGGGGTTTCCATTTAAAATTTAAAAGTTGACCTTAAAAGCTCCTCCATACTTACGCTCAAGGTCAAATAAGTACCACCGTTTGATGCATTTGTTGAAGCCCTACAACTTTTGTATAAAACGTTTTTTCCTAAAATGTCTTGTTTTCGAGATATTTCACCGGTTCCAGACTTTTTCCTCACCCTGTATATATATATCACAAATTATGGAACACGTGAAATTATAAAGATTAAAATCTTGATTATTAAAACTTGTTGGATAAAATACCCGAATATATATCGATTTATCTTTCTGTACATTTAAAAAGATAAAGTTAAAATCGATATTTGGTTAATTTAATTGTAACCTTTTCTTATAAGTTACTAAATAATAATAAATAATCAAGTATTGCCTATTAAATAATTACCTTATATATATATACATGTATATATAAATATATATATATATATATATATATATATCTACCTGCAGACATAAAAAATGGTATTCTGAATTTCCCTGAGACAACCACAGATCGTAACAACTGCATTGTAGGTCCATCAAATGGTAGAGCACCGCAAACTAACACGTACAAGACAACGCCGAGACTCTGAAATATCATATATTGCATTTTATATATTTTGCAGTTATAATGATATAAGTACGATAAAGTGCATTAATAATCCAGAATGTCCTTTTTGAATTTAAAAAGGTATAGATGTGCAAGTTACTTCTAAGCTCCCGACGCATCTCTGGAGGAGATTCTGTGTATCTTTTGCACGTATTATATAAAAAATTATGAGCACAATCAACGTTTTGTGTCAAATGCATATGCAAATAATACAAAAGCAATGAGAACGATCATTTTTACGTGATTGATCCACGATCACCGTAATTTATCGCGGTGGGCTCGCAAAATTTATTTGTGGCTAGCACTGATCATGAAACTTAAGATACCTTTGGTTTATGCGCTGGATCCTTCTTGACTTGAGCAACTTTTTAAAGAGAGTTCCTTAAGAGAGAGTTTGGGCATAGCATATATAATTCTTAATTAATCAGTTACATGTTTCAGACTAACTACAAAAAAAGAACCCTGAATAATTTATATTAAAAAAAACATTTAAAAAATTTTTAAATATGTGTAGTACTTGTATCACTAATGAAAAGTTTCAATTTTCTATGATTATAGTTTCTAAATTATATATAAGCATTTGAAAGTCGCGTTCACAAGACCGTCCATACATTTGTCTACACGAGTTTGCACTTAATATAGTGAATAACACTTAACCCTTCGTCCGCAAACCTGGGTCGTTTTTGTCCGAGCGAAAATCAAATGTAGTTGTAACTTTTGGAACCGCGTAGAAAAGGCGCCACTGCGCATCCGTAAAAAAAGTTATGCTCCCCGAGAACCCGCCTACTGAGTTTCAAGGCGCCAGTCCCCCTCCGGCCGTCACAGGAGACACGTCAATTTTTGAAAGGACAAAAACGACCCAGGTTTGCGGCGGACGTTGCCCAAAAACGTAAGTAATTTTTTTGTGTTTTTTTGTTTTAAAGTGTTTATTGTGTCCGTAGAAGTCTCATAAAAACATCTGACCGCAAAAAAAAATTACAAAAATGTTTTTGTTCAGTTTTTCGACAAAAATGGCGCAGCGGTCGGTTTCGTTCCACACAAAATGTCTAAAAGAAAGCGATGTTACTATTGCCCGAGTGATAAAGATCACAAAACTAACTATTGCTGCGTGAATAATGCAAGAAACCAACTTGCGATGATCATCGCATTGTGTGCTGCGTGCCGTGCTTTGTGTAGCGTGTTTTTTACGACTTATATTAATGTATTTTTTTAGATAAACAATAAAGTAATGTTGGGATACTTAACTATTGAGTTATTACTTATTATATTACTAATTTTTTTATTATTAAATATTTATTACTATTTTTACTACGAAATTTGGGGCTAATTTATTGGCAATTTTTAGGTTCAAAACTTAAGCACTTCATTTCAAAATAATTGCATGCAATATTTTTTTTATGAAAGGTACGCTTTTCCCCTTCAATTTCCTTTTTTTTTCATTTCGATATCTTTATTTGTCTTAAAGTTATGATTTTTCGAGTAAACAAATGATTTTACCTTTACTTGCTCCATTTTTTAAATATAAACTATGTGAAAAAATTAAATTGTTTATAATTTTATGATTGATATTTCAAAATAAAGCTTTGAAACACCTTCATGAATTTTTTCAGATTTTTTGCAGCCCTTTAACACTAAAAAAAAAACGTCAGAACAAAAACGACCCAGGTTTGCGGAGGAAAGGTGCCAAAAAAACCTTTGCGGACGAAGGGTTAATATACTAAAAGCACGAATAGAAACCAAAAATCTTCAAAAATGTAATATAGAATCAATTCAATAAATCATGCACTCCATTTTCCTAGATTTACAAGGGAACGTTTGGAACTGTCCCTCATTGATTTTGATGGGCTGTGAATATATTATAAAGTAGCGAAAAATAACACACGTATTTTTTTAATTGGCTTCTAAGCATGTTTAGGGGTTGAAAAACTCCTCGAAAGAAATTCCATATATTTGATTACGAGTGAATATCTTTAAAACTGTGAGGTATATGAAAAAATGTTTTAGACAAAAAGGTTATGGTATTAACAATATTCTTTATTAACTCGACTAACTAACAACAATAGAAACAAAATTCAGACATTTCGACCCTTCCCGAGAAAAAATAATTTTGACTAATCATATATAATTGTATATGATTATGTATAGAATCATAAATGAATATATATGGGTATATTTATGATCATGTATATTTACATCTTGCTCCTTGTATGATTTGTATATGGATCCATATATGATTAGATCTAATCAAGCCTGACTCATATCTGACTGTATATGAATTCATATATGACTATATTTAAATCTATGTATGATTCTATCTAATCATGACTGGCTAATGTGAACTCGCACCTGACTATATGTGAATTTATATATAACTAGATATATATCCATATATAATTGTGCGTATTTAGATCTGACCATTTCTATGCTGATGTGATCAATATATTCTAATTCGTATGAGTATAGGTACAGATTCATATATGTATGATTAGATCTAATCAAGCCTGACTGTATATGAATTCATGTATGACAATATATATCGAGATCTCAAAATCTCGAGATGCTTGCAACTGCGTTGCCTCGCGTATATAGAGTCACGGGGTCTCGCTTCGCGCGTACTTGGCGCGAGACACTACCGTGTCTCTTGATATATCAAGAGACACGGTAGTGTCTCGCGCCAAGTACACGCGGAGCGAGACCAACCGTGACTCTTTTACGCGACGCGACGATTTGCAAGTACTCGAGATGTTGAGATCTCGATAACGAGTGAACAGATCAAGTTCTAAATAGGCTTGATCGATAGCTTGGGGTCGATTTGGGGGGGGTCCGTTCTTTTCATTTTTCCGCTACGTGCCCTACGAGCGGAGATATTGGAAGGCAAAGTCCAAATGTGAAAATTTTATTTTAAGATACTCCTAACGCTACGATATAACCGAATATATATATCACGTGATCAGAGAAAACGTCCCTTTCACTTTTTCGCCACTGGCGGTGGCGGTGCTAGTATCGCCAGTTTCGATATTGTGCGCGCATTATTATCGATCTAGTAGGTAAATTATTATAGGTCGATAGACTTATCGGTCAGGAGGAAGATTTTTATATTTAAGTAAATTAGGTACCGTGTCTCTTGATCAAATAATCTTGATAATAAATAATATTATTATAATATTATTATATATATTATTATTATTATCAACCCAGCGAATAAATCCATCGAGTCGATATACAGGTTACCGACGACGAGGTCCAGATAGTGCGCTCCGTAGTTTTCGGTGTCTAGGTGTATTAATACTTTGAATTCGATGTCTACGTGTCTCAGGTTGTCGACGACGAGGTCCAGATAGTGCGCTCCGTAGTTTTCGGTGTCTAGGTGTATTAATACTTTGAATTCGATGTCTACGTGTCCCAGGTTGCCGATGACGACGTCCAGATAATGCGCTCCGTAGTTTTCGGTATCTAGGTGTATTAATACCTTGAATTCGATGTCTACGTGTCCCAGATTGCCGACAACGAGGTCCAGATAGTGCGCTTCGTAGTTTTCGGTGTCTAGGTGTATTAATACTTTGAATTCGATGTCTACGTGTCCCAGGTTGCCGATGACGAGGTCCAGATAGTGCGCTCCGTAGTTTTCGACGTCTAGGTGTATTAATACTTTGAATTTGATGTCTGCGTATCCCAGGTTGCTGATGACGAGGTCCAGATAGTGCGCTCCGTAGTTTTCGACGTCTAGGTGTATTAATACTTTGAATTCGATGTCTACGTGTCCCAGGTTGCCGATGACGACGTCCAGATAATGCGCTCCGTAGTTTTCGGTATCTAGGTGTATTAATACCTTGAATTCAATGTCTACGTGTCCCAGGTTGCCGACAACGAGGTCCAGATAGTGCGCTTCGTAGTTTTCGGTGTCTAGGTGTATTAATACCTTGAATTCGATGTCTACGTGTCCCAGGTTGCCGATGACGACGTCCAGATAGTGCGCTCCGTAGTTTTCGGTGTCTAGGTGTATTAATACCTTGAATTTGATGTCTACGTGTCCCAGGTTGCCGATGATGACGTCCAGATAATGCGCTCCGTAGTTTTCGGTGTCTAGGTGTATTAATACTTTGAATTCGATGTCTACGCGTCCCAGGTTGCCGACGACAAAAAACTATAGCGCGAACTTGACGCGGGACACTACCGTGTTATAGGTTATGTATGTGACTGTGACAGTTGGTGACAGCGCGCTAAACGCACTGTCTGCACTGCGCGCAGTACACACACACCTATACATCGAAACTGGCGATTCTAGCAGCACCGCCAGTGTCGAAAAAGTGAAAAGGACACGATTCCAGCCAATGAAATGATAGCATGGCATGAGTGATGAGTAGACGACGTATCTTAATAAAAAAATTTTCACATTTGGACTTTGCGTCGCAATATCTCCGCTCGTAGGGCACGTAGCGGAATATTATAAGAGCAAAATTTCCGAGAGAAGCAACGTGTTGGAGAGAAGCCACGTGTTGAAAATTACGGTTCATTAAAAAGCTACAAATACTATTGATTTCTTATATTAGAAGATAAGTTATATTAGAAGATAAGTTATAAAGTTAAATCGTTGTATTAACAAAGATTTGTGCGTAAAAATCGAGTTTATGTAAAGAAACATAGATATCAAGGATGATACTACGTCTTAAATTTAAACGAAATTAAGAAAACAAAGGTAAGAAAAAGAGGTAAATTTTATTTTTTAAAAAGGTAAAAAAAGGCGCTAAGTACACGCATGGTTACCTCGGAAAAACTAAGTAGTAGTATTATTAATTTTAAATTAATAAAATCCAAGTGGTACTTAATGTGTTTATATTATTAGCATTATTCAAGCTAGATTACGATTATGTCTTGTATCGCAAAATATATACGGCTTATAGAGCTTTACAATCTGTACATACTGTTTGTAAGATAAAGATATACTGTTTCTAAGATGCGTAACACTACAAAACGCATGATATCAGTACAAAATTACCTTTTTCAAAAAGGTAAAAAAAAGGCGCCAAGTACACGCGTAGTAGTGTATATATTAAAAAATCTTAAATGGTAGTAACTTTATTTCTCCCTAACAAAATAATTCACAAAATTGTGTACCTAACTCAACCCAAGTGATATGTAAACCTAACAAAATAATTCACAAAATTGCGTACCTAACTCAACCAAAGTAATATGTATATTAAAAAAAAAATGAAATCTTTAAAGTGCGCCAATTGCAAAGAGAATATATATACTTTGAAAAATGATTGTTGCGCAACTACTTTTAAAAAATAAATCTTAAGTAGTACGTATTACGTATCCCCTTTGTATTCCCATTCAAGGATCTTTTCGTTCCAACCCAAGCTTTAATTCTTTTTAACAAAATTATAATATTACAAAAAATTATTTTAAAAAAATTAAAGAGATAACAGTACAAAATAAAAATTTAAAAGAATTAAAGAAATAACAGTACAAAATAAAAATATTTAATTAAAATAAAATAAATAAATTTTTCTTGTAAAAAAACTTGGCGCTGCTTTTTGACTCCCGCTGCATACTTCCCTAAATTGCTTTTTTATTCAATTATGCTTTATTAAATTCAATCAAAATTTTAGTACTTTATTAAATTCAAGGTTTAGCAGCGCCAAGTTTTTTTACAAGAAAAATTTATTTATTTTATTTTAATTAAATATTTTTATTTTGTACTGTATTATAATTTTGTTAAAAAGAATTAAAGCTTGGGTTGGAACGAAAAGATCCTTGAATGGGAATACAAAGGGGATACGTAATACGTACTACTTAAGATTTATTTTTTAAAAGTAGTTGCGCAACAATCATTTTTCAAAGTATATATATTCTCTTTGCAATTGGCGCACTTTAAAGATTTCATTTTTTTTTTAATATACATATACATACCTCATTGTTTATTGAAGCTTTTCCAAATATATTTTTATTATACATTTTATTGTATTTTCAAATAAACGTAATAAATTGAATATATTCTCACAAATATTTATGATAATAATATTATGATAATAATAAGCATGTTAAATAATTATATTTACTACATTATAATACAAAATTATTGAATATAATGGGTTTTTATTATAAATAATAAAGTATTATATTGAAAAATTATTTTATTCACCATATTTGTTTAACAGTATTCGGTCGTTTACATATATAATCACCGACTTTCAGAACTTTACAGATTGACTTAATATCCTTAAGTTTAAATAACATAAAATCTTCACTTTCTTTTACAGGAATTATGTGTTTAATTTTTGAATTTGTTTCCAAATAATAAAACATTTTGAGATTCTCGACAGTTAGGCAGTTAAGAATAAAATATTAATTATTATGAATTTCAGAGAAATATTGAATTGATCCGTAATAAACGGATTACAATGCGTGACTCATATATGAATAGATGTGATAATATTTTAATGGTCAAATATAAATAGATATGACCGTCTATATGACTTTGTATGAGCATACATGGTCAGACCTGGCCAATTTTCGGATCTGATCATATAAACAATAATATATGATCATATATAATTAGTCAAAATTATTTTTTCTCGGGAATTGCCTTAGTTTAGGTCCTTTTCAAGTGAAAATCTATAATAAGTAAATAAAGACATGACACCTCCTAATAACGCACAACATAAAGGATCTTATACATATTATATATATATATATATATATATATATATATATATATATATATATATATATATAACATTAACATAATTATTTTTTTAACCACTTTTAACTACAAAGATTAAATTATTTATATTAAATCAATTAATAATGTTTAAAATAAGTAATTTACCTGAGACTAATTAGTTATTATTAAAAAAATTAATAATTATTTTCCACTATTTATTAATTTTCAAATAAGTATCTAGTAATTCATTTTTTACAAACTATTAATTATTTTTGTAATAAAAAAGTTATTTCTATTAAATACCAATTTGCAAAAAAAAAAATTAATTAATTTTCACCTAAATACTTTCACGTAACCAAAAATTTTTCTCTGACAAATTACAAATTTTTTAAGTAGGGGAGACCGGGGCGGAGTCGTCACTACAATTATCTCGAAATCTGTATCTTGTGTAAACTCATAATTATATGATATCGCTCGACTAAGCAACAGCTGAGAATAATAAAAACGGCCAATTTACGAGCAGTTAAAAGGTGTTAGAATATATTTACAATTTCTTTATTGAATTTTTGTATTGACACGAGATGTAAAGTGGTTATCGTCGTTTAATGGTTCTGAAGAAGGCCAAGTAAGGCCAGAAACGTTAACAATATTTTTATTTAAAGAAATTGTAAATATATTCTAACACCTTTTAACTGCTCGTAAATTGGCCGTTTTTATTATTCTCAGCTTGTGTAAACTCACCATTAATATTGTAAACACTACTTATGGTGCTCATGTGACAGAGTTTAGTAAGATTATATGCCATGTTGTGATTTTCATTAAGACAAACGTGTTTTCGGAGGTAAAAGTAAAACTTTTTGCGTGTCGAAAATTTTAAATATTATTTTCACTCCGAATCTCGAGATTCTGAAGAGTAATGCATGCTGAACACGAATCCAGTAAAAAAATTTTATTTTCGTTGATTTCTAATATTTCATGAGCGATCAAACTTAAAATCTGTGTCCGAGGCGAAAACATCACCAAGCCAAATCATGGAGGCTTCGGGCGAAAATCAAAGTCAAAGAAGCAGCTGTGGTCGGATTCCGGCAAGGACTTGGATAATATGTGCTGCGTGTGCTCAGAGATGGCAGAATAGAGCTGACGAAAAACTGCATTTCGTGCGAGCGTAGGGCACATAAGTGTGTGCGCTTTTCTTGTAATTATTTTCCGCCATCGTGTTTTTAATTAATGTTTCTGTTAAAATATTCAATTTTTCCGCTCATTAATCTACCATATTGATCCACCATATTGATTTACCGTATTGATCATATACTATGTAGCATTCACACGACTCTCTTAGAGTACATGCCTTTACTACCACACTGTATTCGACCATCGATTCGATACGATCAAAACCTTACTTCTGTCACGTGAATCAATTAATAAAACAGGCATCGTGCATTTAAACACTCAAAACGAGGTTTGTCATATACCTTTGAAACCACTTCCAATAACTACTGGCGATATTTAAGTTTCCATTTTTCTATTCAAAAATAATTAATAAAATGTATTCTATTATTTTTCATGACCGGAATTATGAATTTTTATTTAAAACTGTGGTTGCAAGAAACTGGGCATACAATGTTCAATTTTTTGTAAAGAGTGCCAAGGTGTCAACTGCAAAAACACCAAAACGTTTGAAACTTATGATGATGTTCACGATGATGTGGACAAAGAAATCGGGTTGTTGTGCCTGAAAAGAACTTTTTTTTAAGAAATACATATGTTTTCATTAATAATTGTTTAAAAAAACAGTTTAAATAACATTAAATTAAAATAAAAGCAAAACACTGAAAACCCGACTAAAACCATTCAACTTGCGTGAACGATATCTCAGTCACTATTGGTCGTAAAAATGTTTTCAACCCCGTATTTTTTTCGTTAGAATGTCTATTTTCTTTTATCTCAGAACAAAAAAAATCGCTTAGACTGCTAGAAAAAAAGTTGCACGCAAAAATATGAAAAAAATCTTTTTTCCCAAATTTTCGCTATTTTTTAATTCCGTTTTAATCTTATTTCTTGGGTTTCCGATATTGCAAACAATTTTTTTATATACATATTTGATGCAAAATTTTATTTTTTACAAAAAAATTCTTTTGTATTTTTTTCGCATTTTGCGTTGTTTTCTAGATATTTTAAAATAATGAAAAACGGTATTTTTTGTTAATATCTCAGAAGTGCACCCCTTAATTTAATAGCATTTTCGTTTTTTAACTTATTTTAGTGTCAAATAATCGTATAAATCAATAAAATTAAATTAAAAAATTAGTTCCAAATAAGCGTCGTTTTAAAAACTCTAAGCAATAGCCTATAAGAATAGTACTTAAAAGTACTTGCGCAACAATTATTTTTCAAAGCAATAGATATGTTCTCTTTGCAATTAGCGCAATTTAAAGATTTTACATCTTTTTTTAAATACACGTCACTTGGGTTGAGTTAGGTAACACAAATTTGTTTGTATAATAATTTTATTAAGGGGAAATTAAAGCTACTACCACTTAGGTTGAATTTTTGGATTAATACATATCACTTAGGTTGAGTTAGATAACGTAATTTTGTGATATTAATTTAAAAATTCAAAACATGTTTATTTTTAAGCACTACATTTAACTTTGTATGTTATGTTTTCGTTGAGAAATAAAAACTTGAACTGTACTCTATAATTCTTTCTTCAGCTATTCAATAATCAATAAATAAATTGCGAAATAGAAACTTATTAAATAAGCAGTAGTTAAAATTTATTTCAAGCTAAATTATTTCTATATTTTAGTACAATAATTATTATAAATTCAATAATGATGACAATCTCCACGGTAACTCGTGTTTAAGATTTATGGTTTGTGGTAACTTGTGTTTATAAGATTTGAATCCTGGTTAACGATCGAATAATTGAATCGGAAACAATTCAATAAGAACAAGATCCGGATCCGAACAAGATTCGGATCCGAACAAGAACTGAATATGAACAAGATCTGGATCTACACAAGATCTGGGGGTAATTATGCATAAAAAGACCCCACTCGCCAATGACCTTGATCTTGACATATGTTGTCAAGGTCACTCTCCTGAGTGACCTTCAGAAGGTTTTAGCCGGCAGTCGTTTTTTATTAAAAAGTTATTAACAAAAAAAATTTGAAAAATATTTACATTTTTTCACGCGTGGAAAGTCCACGCATGTACTTTGAAGGCACACTAGGTGTCTAGTTTGACAATAGTGGAGCCCCCCGCAGGGGGGCGGAACCTACAGCCTCCACGCATACACTTTTCACGCGAGACGAGTTGTCACATGGGTTTGTGGCGTGCTTTACAAGCACGTTTAAGTAGAGGTGGTATTAAACAAGATAAGTTAGTCGATCATCTGTGTGAATATTTGTGGCAATATACAATAAACGAGTTCGTAAAGCACGCCACGAACCCATGTGACCACAGGAGAGCGGAACCTACTGCCTCCACGCATATACTTTCCACGCGAAACGAGTTGTCACATGGGTTCGTGGCGTACTTTACGAGCTCGTTTAAGTAGAGGTGGTATTAAACAAAATAAGTTAGTCGATCATCTGTGTGAATATTTGTGGCAATATACAATCAATTTTGCAAAGCGAAAACTTTAATGCTTCGTAACTTTTGAACGAATCGTGACCGCCATTTTTTTCAAGGTCAAGGTTACTCAGGGTTATGACCTTGACAACATATGTCAAGGTCAAGGTCATTGACGAGTGGGGTCTTTTTATGCATAATTACCATTTTTTTAAATTTTTAATACGATGTAGTACTTGTGTCCCTAAAAAAG